>OY813002.1:39100370-39267870 GCA_963681545.1 Germaria angustata
TTAAGAGCTTACTATTGCTTTTGAGCATAGTACAGTGGTATTAAATTAAATAAAGTAGAAATTGTTGAGTATTAAAAATCGTGCGTTTAATTTCATTGCAATCTAAGAACCCACGGAAAACGTTTTTTAAAAGGTAAAAACGTAACAATATGTATGAAAAAGAAGATTTATCTTGCAACGAATCTGAAGGCGATGCAATTGATACCTTGAATTTTTTAGTGTAAAATCGCTGTTGCCATATATTGTCAAAAAAGCAATAAATGGTCAAGAGCTAAATATTTTAGTAGATACGGGCACTTCCAAAAATTATATTAGAAATTTCAGTTTTATTAAAGCTATTATGCCAGTAACTGAACATTTTCAGATCAAATCAATAAACGTATCTACGGTTATCAAAGAAAAATGTACTATAAATATTTTGAACCATACCACAACCTTTTTTGTATTGCCATGTTTATGTTCTTTTGACGGTATTTTAGGCTATGACTTCTTGAAAGAAATTGAGGCTGTTATTGATGCTAGGTCTGGTGTACTTTTTCATAAAACCGGAAAAGAAAAAATTAAACATTTTTTATGCGAACAAGTAAATTCAATAGATATTGATAACAAATATGTTCCTCTAGAATTACATGGTGATTTTGAAAACCTTATTAGAAGCAATTAAGTAGCATTTACTGACCCATATAGAGCGTTACCAGCCAATACACAAGTTGTAGCTACAATAAATTTAACTAAAAAAGAACCAATTTATTCTCGGAGCTATCCGTATCCTATTTCAGCATCAACATTTATAAATACAGAAATAGAAAATCTGCTTAAAGATGGGATTATAAGAAAATCATCATCACCGTATAACTCACCCATACATGTTGTCAATAAAAAGGGAGTTGATTCTGACGGTAAACAAAAATTATGAATGGTAATAGATTTTCGAAAAATAAATGATTTTACAGTTCCTGATAAATATCCCATGCTAGACATTGCAGTAATCTTTATCAAATTTAGGCAAATCAAAATTTTTTACAACTCTTGATTTAAAATGTGGGTTTCATCAAATCTTGTTAGCAGAGAAAGATAGGTGTAAAACTGCCTTTAGTGTTAACAACGGAAAATATGAAATTTGTCGCTTACCTTTTGGGCTAAGAAATGCTCCAAGCATTTTTCAACGAGCAATTGACGATATTTTACGAGATGAGATCGGAAAAACATGTTTTGTCTATATGGACGATGTAATAATTTTTTCGGAAAACGCATATGATCATATCTCTCATGTTGATAAAATATTAAAAAAATTTTCAAATGCTGGAATGCGAATATCAATAGAAAAATCTAAATTCTTTAGATACGAGGTTGAGTTTCTTGGATTCGTTGTTGCACAAAACGGAATCAAGACTTCTCCAGATAAAGTAAAAGACATTCTTAATTTCCCAACACCAAAAACCCTTAGGTCGTTAAGATCTTTTATTGGCCTAGCCGGATACTCTTGAAGGTTTGTTAAAAATTATGCTGACGTAGTAAAACCACTAACAACATACCTTCGCGGAAAAAAACGGCAATATTAAAGCAAATATGTCAAAAAATGTTAAAATTAGTTTGTCTCAAGAAGCACTTACGGCATTTGAAAAGGTAAAGCGTATATTAGCTTCGGAGGATGTATTGCTTCAACATCCGGATTTCAATAAGCCATTTGAGTTGACGACTGACGCCAGCTCCAACGCAACTGGAGCTGTACTGTCGCAAAATGATAAACCAATTACCATGATATCTCGCACACTTTCGCCTACCGGACAAAATTATGCTACAAACGAGCGGGAACTGCTATGTATCGTTTGGTCATTACAAAAGTTACGACATTTTCTTTACGGAGTTAAGAATATTAACATTTTTAAAGACCACCAGCCATTAACGTTCGCAACTTCTGATAAGAATCCAAATTCTAAAATTAAAAGACGGCAAGCATTTATTGCTGATTTTTGCCCAAAATTTTATTATAAACCTGGCAAAGAAAACGTTGTAGCTGATGCACTATCACGACAGTATATGCACAATTTCAATAGTGCAGAATCAGAAACAGTACATAGTGAAATATCATTTTCAAAGACAATTAAATTAATAGCTGCACCCATTAATCAATTTTCAAATCAATTAGTTATTTCAAAAGCTTCTGATGATAACAAAATAACAAAAATTTTATTTAAGTAATATAAAAGACATATTATAAACTACAGTAATGTTCAAAAACTTTTATTAAATTTGCAAAGTTGCGTTAACCATCGATCAGTAAACGCAATATATTGCGATTTAAGCACGTTAGCAGAAATTCAAGATGAAGTACTTGATCATTTTCCATCTATAAAATTCGTTCACTCACAAAAATTTGTAATAGATTTAACTAATAAAGAAGATCAACTAGAAACATTAAACTTAGAGCATAACCGCGCTCACCGATTTGTACATGAAAATTACATCGGAATATTTTTTTCATAAAATAAAGAAAATGCTTCATACAATCATTAAAAACTGCAAAATTTGTTTGGAAAATAAATACAATAGAAAACCACTAAAACCAGTAATCGGTTTATCACCAACACCAGATTTTCCTGGCCATATTCTCCATATAGATATTTTTTCAACTAATAAAGTTAATTTTCTTACTTGCCTCGACAAGTTTTCAAAATTTGCAGTTTCCATACCAATAAATTCTAGAGCTCTTATTGATATTAAAAGTGGTCTTTTACAAATCACTAACTGTTTCAAATACACTAAGCTTATAGTTTTTGATAACGAAAAGTCGTTTCAGTGGAATACTATTAAAAATATGCTACGAAATTTTTTTGGGATTGAACAATTTTTCATACCACCTTTACACAGTGAAAGCAATGGTTAAGTGGAAAGGTTCCATTCGACTTTGCTTGAAATTGCAAGATGTCTAAGAGCGCAGCATGATATCAGTGATACATTAGACTTAATACTTTTTGCCACTCAAAGATATAATAACACAATACACTCAATTACAAAGGAAAAGCCAATTGATATTCTTCAATTTTTTCATACTGAAAACTTAGAAAGCGTACGAAAAAAAAATAGAAGCAGCACAAACAAAAGTTGAAGCAAAAGTAGTCAATAAAAATCGGAAATTTAACACAGCTGACATTGTATTTGTTCGACAAAATAAAAGATTGGGCAATAAAACGGATAAGTTATATTTGGAAGAGCTTGTTGAAAAAGACTTAGGTACAAAGGTTATAATAGACGGCAAACAAGTACACAAAAATAATATAAGATAATAATTAATATTGAAATTTATTATTCGGGAGAATATCCCGACCAATCGTTAGAAACAATCAGTTTTTTGCAAAATGCATTGAAAAAATGTTTGTTGTGGCTTTAGCTCTTCATATGCCGACATTTCATTGGTTGCTAAAACCAAATCGTCAGTGAAATTTAAGCAGTTTGATAACATTCAACCTCGTATCTTTATGCCATACAAAACAAATACAATATGAGAATTTCAATACTGCATATGAATTATAACAAATACATAATCATAGTAGGCTTAGAATGTTTTTATACAAACAACACAACAAACAATTATACTCAAAATGACTATATTTTATTTTTCTCTCAACACCTATACAATTAAACGCCCGTTGGTCGTTAATGATTGTATTCAGTTAGGCAAAATGAAAAATAAAATCTTTATTGTAAATACTTAATATTGAAATTTATTATTCGGGAGAATATCCCGACCAATCGTTAGAAACAATCAGTTTTTTGCAAAATGCATTGAAAAAATGTTTGTTGTGGCTTTAGCTCTTCATATGCCGACATTTCATTGGTTGCTAAAACCAAATCGTCAGTGAAGTTTAAGCAGTTTGATAACATTCAACCTCGTATCTTTATGCCATACAAAACAAATACAATATGAGAATTTCAATACTGCATATGAATTATAACAAATACATAATCATAGTAGGCTTAGAATGTTTTTATACAAACAACACAACAAACAATTATACTCAAAATGACTCTATTTTATTTTTCTCTCAACACCTATACAATTAAACGTTGGTCGTTAATTGTATAGGTGTTGAGAGAAAAATAAAATAGAGTCATTTTGAGTATAATTGTTTGTTGTGTTGTTTGTATAAAAACATTCTAAGCCTACTATGATTATGTATTTGTTATAATTCATATGCAGTATTGAAATTCTCATATTGTATTTGTTTTGTATGGCATAAAGATACGAGGTTGAATGTTATCAAACTGCTTAAACTTCACTGACGATTTGGTTTTAGCAACCAATGAAATGTCAGCATATGAAGAGCTAAAGCCACAACAAACATTTTTTCAATGCATTTTGCAAAAAACTGATTGTTTCTAACGATTGGTCGGGATATTCTCCCGAATAATAAATTTCAATATTAAGTATTTACAATAAAGATTTTATTTTTCATTTTGCCTAACTGAATACAATCATTAACGACCAACGGGCGTTTAATTGTATAGGTGTTGAGAGAAAAATAAAATAGAGTCATTTTGAGTATAATTGTTTGTTGTGTTGTTTGTATAAAAACATTCTAAGCCTACTATGATTATGTATTTGTTATAATTCATATGCAGTATTGAAATTCTCATATTGTATTTGTTTTGTATGGCATAAAGATACGAGGTTGAATGTTATCAAACTGCTTAAACTTCACTGACGATTTGGTTTTAGCAACCAATGAAATGTCGGCATATGAAGAGCTAAAGCCACAACAAAAATTTTTTCAATGCATTTTGCAAAAAACTGATTGTTTCTAACGATTGGTCGGGATATTCTCCCGAATAATAAATTTCAATATTAAGTATTTACAATAAAGATTTTATTTTTCATTTTGCCTAACTGAATACAATCATTAACGACCAACGGGCGTTTAATTGTATAGGTGTTGAGAAAAAAATAAAATAGAGTCATTTTGAGTATAATTGTTTGTTGTGTTGTTTGTATAAAAACATTCTAAGCCTACTATGATTATGTATTTGTTATAATTCATATGCAGTATTGAAATTCTCATATTGTATTTGTTTTGTATGGCATAAAGATACGAGGTTGAATGTTATCAAACTGCTTAAACTTCACTGACGATTTGGTTTTAGCAACCACTGAAATGTCGGTATATGAAGAGCTAAAGCCACAACAAACATTTTTTCAATAAGATAATAATCTTAAAATTTTCTTTTTCATTTTGTTATAAATTTTTCTCTCTTTTGCACAGATACATTTAAAAAAATAAACCTTTCAAATAATTTTCTACATAATTCTTACATTAATATTCTACATTAACACTCTAAGTTACTAGTGTACATTGAAACGAGGACGTTCCACTCTTGAGAAGGGGGGAAGTTAACACATACCACGTTTATACGCAGTCTTATTTGCAAATAGAACTATTTGCAAATAACTAATTCACTGTTTATACGAGACATTGCATACAGAACTTGTGTTATTATTAGTGATGCCATGTGACGAAAATATGATTGTTTGGTAAGTAAAACACAAAAAACGTTCATGAAGTGGCAACGTCTTACTTTTTATTTACAAATATTCACGACTTGTTTAAGTGAGTTAATAAGATACAATAAAAAAGTTATACGGCAACATTCTTCTTTTTTATTTGCAAATAAGACGTGCGTATAAACTTAGTAACATACTACTAACACAAAACTAAAACAACAAACACATCTAACTACTTCGTAAAAATTTTCATACTTGTTATCTTGTAATTATAAAATTCTACCTTTGTAAATTTATATAATTTTTTTAAATTATTTAATTATTTTTTTGTCAAACGTTTTTTAAAAAAAGAAAATAAAAAAATAAAAAGTTAGTCACATTTAGACAATTGAACTGTGAGTTTCATTTATAAAACCGTGTAAGCGGTTAGGAACTTTCAGAATTATTAACTTATATATATATATATATATATATATATATATATATATATATATATATATATATATATATATATATATATATATATATATATATATATATATATATATATACATATATATATATATATATATATATATATATATATATATATATATATATATACATATATATATATATATATATATATATATATATATATACATATATTATATATATATATATATATATATATATATATATATATATTGTATATATATATATATATATATATATATATATATATATATATATGTATATATATATGTATATATATATATATATATATATATATATATATATATATATATATGTATATATATTATATATATATATATATATGTATATATATATATATATATATATGTATGTATATATATATATATATATATATATATATATATATATATATATGTATATATATATATATATATATATATATATATATATATACATATATATATATATATATATATATATATATATATATATATATATATATATATATATATATATATATATGTATATATATATATATATATATATATATATATATATATATACATATATATATATATATATATATATATATATATATATATATATATATATATATATATATATATATATATATATATATATATATATATATATATATATATATATATATATATATAACGTCCTTTTCAATTTATTTATTAAACCTCTTTGCTTAACTTTATCAAAAGCCTGGGAAATGTCGATAAAAAGTCCTGACCAATATTTTTTTCTTCAAACGGAGTTCTTAATACATTTACAGGTCTGGGTATTTGTTTGATTATGCTATGTTTCTTCCTGAAACCAAATTGATGATTCGAAATACCAAAAGCTGTTCAGTATTGGGATCAGCCTGCTCGCAAGAAGCTTCTCAACCAGCTTTAACATGTTAGATAACAGACCTACAGGACTTTAAGATTCCAGAATCGTGAGATCTTTTCCGGGCTTAGGGATCATAGTGATCATCGAAACCTTCCACCATTCGGATAGTGTTCAAGCCGCAGGATAGCATTAAAAATTAGAATAATAACTTTCTTTGCAATTCTTGGCAATTTCATTAATAATTTTAGCAACACCTGAGGCTTTCTTCAAATTTATGCCATTTATGTTTTGCATGAATACTTGTCTTAAATGCTCAATGAGAAGACTTTCTTTTTTTCGTGTCATTCTCTGCCCAGTTTTCATACAGATAACACAGAGGATGTTTATTTATTGTGGTCTATTTAAGCTCTTTGATAGCTCGGCATAATTAATAATCTGTCGATCTGCTGGCCAGTATGTTGGCTGTTCACGGGATATTACATTAAAACCCTATTCAGATATGCTATTAAGCAAAACACTACCCTTCGGAGTTATTAATTGTGATCCCAATAACATATGTTTAGCATTATAGTCGCCAGCTGCCAGAATACTTGGCCCTAGTGATTCATAAAAAGAGCTTTTTAGCATTTCCTGCATCATGTTGGACATGTTGTAGGTAAAGGTATTTTTACTATCTGTACTAGAGCATCTATTAAAGCTTCTATAAGACCTAAGTTAAAGCTTTGAGTTTTACTTTCTGGCAGTACTTTTTTCGCAGTGGTATTGTTAGACTTTAACACATAAGTGTACGAGAATTAGTTGGTAGAATATTTTTGTATCATTGATGAATTAGGCATTAAAAATTTACGTCACGTAAGAGTCAATACCTTTTGTTACGATCTGAATACCTTTAACGCTTTTTAATTGGTAGGCGTAAAACTTTTTTCTTGCACCGTTTAAACTCAGAAGCTACCTTGCGATAGCCTTATTCATCGTTAACTTGTATTTTGGTCACACACCAGTTGCCACGATTTATTGTGCTTTGTCTGTGGGAATTTCACTTCTTGGATTTCTAGACATTAGCCTTTCCTTTATAGCTCACAAGAACTTAATGTTATTACGTAGTTACCAAAATAACAGTGGCATATCCGTTTCTATACTTATTCTAAAGGTAAAAAGTTATATCTGCTCATCTAAGAATGCAGAGCTGCCAATACCACAGGTAAAAGAAATTCATTATAGGATCACTATTATTGATTTGCTGAATGTAGACAAGTATTATATAATATGTACATAATTAAGAGCATTTTTAAGGTTGCTTCTTAAGTAACGAGTTATGACTTCTCTAGAATTAAAAGCGAAATCAAGAATTTTTCTGAAGCTCAAAAAGTTCTAACGCATTATGCCACACCTACAGAGGGCTTTAATCCATTATGTAAAAATTACACATTATTAAAATTATTTTTTGTTATGAATATTTGTTAATTATATTTTTTCTTTAGTGTCTAAATAAAAAGTCTCTGTTAATTACCTTATCCAAATTTTAAAAATTTTTGAGTAATCACTTAATAAAGTATTCATATCATTTCATTTTATATTTATTCAATCCAAAAATTCATATTACATTGTTTTTTTAAAACTTCAATTCTTATGCTACTTTTTCAGAATGTATCTACTAAATACTTATCTAAGAATACTTAGCCATCTATGTTTACAGTATTTACAGTCTGGTTGTAAACGTTTCATAATATTATCAATCATCATTTTTGGAAAAAAATTAAAAAATGGGAAACCCTCTTACAAAATCATTCTTACACACTAAAACAAAAATTTTTAAAGCTTTTATACAACTAAATAAAAAAACACAACCAAAAAAAAATTTTGTGAACTATTATGATTTCAGATTTCATTGGTCAGTAGTGTAGACCAGATTTTTCACGTCCACGATGTTTTACCTCCTGTAGTGGAACAATAGACACGTGTCATCATAAAGGAGGAAACTATCTTACAATGCTAAAAGGAGCTACGAAAGACTATAGATTAGCTGGAGTTCTAGTGATCTGCTGATAAAGAAAAGCAGCATAATCTTAAAGCTGAGCCCCGTCGGTCACTTTTTCAGTATGTAGTTCTCAGTTCGATGAAACTGAAAATACTCATGAAAAACAACCAATCCTGTCGAAAACTGCCGTACTTCTATCACCAATAGCCATCTCCGGAGTAAAGGTTCCTAAGTTTCTATAGAGCTGACTACGCTTTCCCTGTGCATAAATCAGCAAAAAGTCACGATCAGATACATCAGCCGCAATATTGTGTGAATCGGAGAGATAATCTCTTACCTAAGATAGTCTCCGAAAAACATTAGACCATACGAAATGGGATGGCCAGATAGCGCTATGCACCGGCAGCTGTCCGTTTCAAAACGATTTCGGTTATCCCTTCACAACCACTAACCTCTTATTTATTCTTGCTCACTAGGCAAGGAACACATCACAATTTGCAATTGTACGGAGATCCCTTCAAGGTTGTCGTCAAATTCAAATCAGACGGCAAGTACATCAGAGAATCGAAATCGCTAATAGGCAATGTTCTGTGCGGCGGAAGGTATGCAGAAATAAATATCAAAGCCCCAGGATCAGTTTCCTAACAAACAATGTGTAAGAATAAAAGTTGTTTCTAACAAGTACTGCGGTTTCTACAATGCGTCTTTGGATTCGGTTCGGACTAGAAGTTCTGTACTCTCAAATTCCAACCGTTGTGGGACCGTTTATGTTCCGCAAGAAGGACAACATCATTGTGATATTTTCTCTGATAAAAAAACAAGTGCCTCTTGTGCCACGAGACAACCGAATTCACATTAATATAAATATCCTTGAACAACCTAGCCTTGTTTCTGCAAATAAAATGGCATACCAAGTAAAGTACGAGATTTCTCCTTAGCGAATTATTTTATCCAAAAGGACACTGTCAATGAGCCATCTGCAACGACTATCACTCCCATCTGAACGCACCGCTGAGGTCGCCCTACTACCTGAAGGATGATCCGCTGCAACCAAAACCAGCTATATTGCTCCCTTTGGATGACAACTTACCCATTCCTTAGCACTGGTCACATGACCGACGTTACTACAATTCACTCATTTGACCGATAGGCTCATCCCTTACAGGTACCTCATATCTACCAGATTTATGTGAACCTTCACACTTCACACTCCTAGAAGGCAAGTTTCATTTCTTTAACATATATCCGAAACTCTGAAACTTTTCTTATTGATTCCTTTAGACAGTTCGAAAAACCACATATCACTTTATAGCTTAGGAAGCGCCAAAATTTTTCTTTTAAACTGGGTACCTACTATATAGTACAGCACCTCCTCCTCATGAGAGTCCCATAGCCCATTAGCCACGACTACGATAGGCCTTTCTGCCTTCAGTGTGTGTGTAGCAACACACACCCTTTTCCATCAGCATGGCCTTCATCTTAGTAAAGTACTGTAAGGTGCAGACCGAATATTTATGAGAGTTTTACTTAAGACTTTAATATTAAAACTATTATGACCCAACAATCGGCCTAACTTTAGGCCTTGATATTGATGCTAAAAGCCGTAACAATCGAAACGAACTTACTTCCAACATACTAAAACTTGCTATTATTGTGTGGCTTCCGCTGCCTGGTTCTCCCGACATAACATTCTGCGTAACTACCACCTCTCACTACTTCTTCCGTGGGAACGTCTTTGCATATATTTTCATTAGGGTAGAGTTCGGTGATCTCCTTTAATTTGATATTTTCTTTCTCAAGGTCTAAATATTTAGAAATAAGACATTCAATCTTAGCATTTTGCTGTTCTATAACTTTTCGCAAGTATTCATTGGAGTCATTTACTTTTAATTTTTTTATGGACGATCGGCACTGCACTGAAATGAGACTTCCTTTTTATTTTACCCTAGTAAAAAATAAAAACAATTATAAAAAATCGCTGTACAAGTTCTTTTGTTTCTTACGTACGCTCGGTTGCTAACGCACACTTAAAGGTCTTCTTTTTTCGCTTCTGTTCAAATTCAGAGCTAAGTACTTCACTAGAACTGAAGTATAAAACATTTTAGGTAGTTACCCGAATTGGATTACTAAGCGAAAGTTGATTAACTGTGGATTTTTTTTATAAAAACAGTATAATAAGGGAATTTTAAAAATCGTGTAAAATAATAACAAAAGCTGCTTATACATTATATAGAACTCGATACATATGTGTGCGGCGGTCAGTATATACCGATGTAGTAATAGTGTTCAAAAATAATTGAACATATGTATATTATTAAAAAAAATTTCATATTTGCTTAGTCCTGATAAACCAACCCTTAAATTATCATACAGTATTGAAATAAACAAATAATGGTAAACCCAATAATTAGGAAATACTTGAAAAAGTACTTTTTAAGATTTTCTTTATGTATATTCTGTTATTTTATGCTAATGAAATATGGCAAATTTAGGTTCAAATGTTTCAAAATAAAGATCAGTTTCTTACAAATATTCAAGAGTGAAATATTTATATAAATATTTTTATAAAGAACTGTATGTAGCACAGGAATAAAAAGTTATATCTTTACAAGATTCTCTATTATTTAAGTTATTCAGAAGTTCGAAGAATAATAATGGATTTAAATTGTTTGTTATAAAAATACTAAGCTATATAAACTTCGTACCAAGGTGTCTTTAATTACAAGGTAGCAGCACGAGTACAATAAATACAACAAAGTAAAAACTACGTGTATTTTGTTTGTGTAAAAGTTTAGCTCAATGTCAATGTATGTGACAAAAAGAATGAAGTTTAAAGTAAAATGAAAATAAATTAAAAACTAATTTCAAAAAATTATAGTAAAACAAATAAAATATTTTGTAAAAACATGACATGTTTGTTTATACGCATTGTGTTAAAGAATTGAAGTCTATACGTAGAGCCTCTTTACCACTTTTCTCTTCTTTACTGGTCTTGTGGGACATTAAAAAATGTTCCACTGCCAGGTATATATTTTTTCCACAAGTTACACGAACTCGCATTTTTTAAATGTTTCTTAACCCTTTAACCACTAACACCGTCTACAGAAGGTGTTTAAAAAAACTAACTTATATAAATTCTACGATTCCCCCACCAAATATATAAAATAAATGTCTATAAAAGAATTTTAGTTAGAATTTCTCATCAGATGTTTCAAATATCAGCAAAGACTCGGCAGAGTTTAAAAATATAATATTTTTTTTTTTTTTTTTTTTTTGCACGCTTATATTTATTTATTGTATCTTCACATCTGAACTAACAATAAGTATTCAAATCTTAAATATATAAATAATTATTAGGCCCAACCAGTGTCAGACATAAACTTAGTGATAATAATTAATAATACATTAGAATCGTATTTAGCATAAATATATTTTTAAAAAGTTTCATCTGGAGTATTGCGTACTAAAGACGTAGTATCCCTCTTTTTTAAGCGGATGTGTCCAGGAAAGTTCAAGATGTTACGAGCAAGGGGATTAGGATGGGACTCTAGTTTCGTTAAATATTTGCCTGCATATTTTGCAATTTCAGCGGTCACAAGTGGCATATTTAATTCACGATGTAAAATTGAATTTTTCATGTACCATGGAGCCGATGTTATTAACCTTAAAATTTTGTTTTGCATACGTTGTATTCGCTCTACATTGGAAGCTGAAGCAGTGCCCCATAGTTGAATTCCGTAACACCATATGGGTTTCAAAAGCGACTTGTATATTAAAAGTTTACAATCTAGACTGAGGGTAGAATTTCTACCAATCAGCCAGTGTATCTGGGTTAATTTAAGCTTCATTTGTGTTAGCTTAGGGTCAATGTGGTGTTTCCATGTAAGCCGTCGGTCAAGATGTATACCAAGGTATTTCACCTGTGAATGTTAAGGAACAACTTGATTGTTGATTCGAATGGGGGAACAAGTGTCTCTTCATAGGGTAAATGTGACATGAACACACTTTGTTCATTTACTTTTATTCTCCATAAGTTCAACCACAGCTCTAACAGGTTAATATGTTTCTGAAGATATCGGGATGCCTCGTGAGGGTTTTCATGCATACTAAGGCAGGCTGTATCATCGGCAAAAGTAGAAGTGAGGATATTACTGCTCAAAGGCATATCACAGGTATAAATCAAATACAAAACTGGCCCCAGTATACTCCCCTGAGGCACCCCAGATGAAATGGTTTCGGGCACACTCATGAAGTCTCCTTCCACGACAGTGAACTTCCGGTCAAGAATGTAACTTTCCAAAAGATTTATAATGTTTATTGGTGAATATGTCTTCAATTTTAGAATTAGGCCTTCATGCCACACTTTATCAAATGCCTGAGAGACATCAATAAAGAGGGAAGAACAATACTTTCTTTCTTCAAATGTTCTTCTTATGAAATGAACCAATCTATGAGTTTGTTCAATGGTGCTATGCTGACTTCTAAAACCAAATTGATGGTCCGGTATGCACCCAATATCAGCTAGAATTGGAGACAATTTTGTCATGAGCAGTTTTTCGAAGAGCTTTGAAATTGTTGACAGCAAACTTATTGGCCTATATGACTCAGCCTTAGTAAGATCTTTACCCGCCTTTGGAATCATTTTGACCATGGCAAGTTTCCAGCTGTGAGGGTAATACTCCAGTCGTAAAATGCCATTAAAAATGAATAACAGGATTCTAATAGCAATACGAGGCAACTGCATCAGCATCTTGTTACTAATTCCATCAATACCCGGAGCTTTCTTCTGGTTGGTTTCAGCAATTACTTTTTGTACATCAAGCATCTTAAACTTTATGGGTCGAGGGGGTAGAGCAACTACGCTCGGCAAATCAACAGCACCAGTACATGTGTTTGGGGTAAATACGTTTTTCAAATGACCAGCTAATATGTTACCTTTTTCAGTATTAGTTCTTGCCCAACCTCCGGTAGAAGTGCGCAGGGGTGGTTTAGACTCAACGGGTGTTTTAAGTTTTTTAGCAACGCGCCACAAGGAGTAATTAGATGCTGCTGTGACATCGAGACCTTCCAGATAGTTCTTAAGAGAAGCAGATTTTTCAGATGCAAGCAACTCTTGGAGTCGTTTAGTGCATTCTCTAAGTCTGATTTTATGTTGGGGCGATCTGTGCTGTTGCCATTCCCTTCTAGCTCTTCTTTTTTCACATACGAGTCGTTCAATATCCGCAGAATAAATTCTATTAAACCCAGTCTGCGGATGGGAGGTAGTGGCATGTTTAGCAGCCTGTTTAATATTCTCGGTAAGATTGGCAATGTTAAGTTCAATATCATCGGGAGTTCTAAGCCTGATGTTTTCCGTACAATGACTACTGAGATATTTTTTGAACCCCAGCCAGTTAACACGATTTATCATCTTCACATATGGGTGAGGTAAGTCACTTCTTAGTGGGCTACAAATTGTAACGATCGTGGGAGAGTGATCGGAGGAGAGATCATGTGAAGCTTCAACATGAATTAAATCCCTAGGGATATTTTTCATGACCCCAAAATCTATAACATCCGGAATTTTTTGTAAGTCAGTAGGCCAGTAAGTGGGCTCCCCGCTAGAAATAACATCCAAACCCATTTTTGAAATTGTGTTGAACAATGCTCGACCTCTAGGTGTAATAAGACGCGATCCCCAGAACGTATGTTTTGCATTGTAGTCTCCAGCTGCTACGAAACAAGGGCCAAGAGTTTTGTAAAAATCCTCGTATTGATCCTCACTGATTGAAAATCTGGGAGTAAATGGATGATATCACGAAATTTGTACAAAAATTTTCAATGCAAATATTTGTTGCCTGCAGATGGTCCTCACAAATGTTCTCAAGAATGTAGTGTTTGAGTCTTGACTTTATTAGAATTGCCGAACCTCCGCATGCTCTTCCTCTCGGGTCCTTTGTATCATATAAGGTGTAGCCACTCATTTTAAAAAGGCTTCTCGAAGTCAAATGAGTTCAGATACCAACATTATGTCAATATTTTTTGCCGTGAGGAAGTGCTCAAGTTCATTTTTATGTTGGCGAATGCCGTTTGCGTTCCAGAAACATACTTTTAACGTGTTCATGGCTTGTTAACTAATGCTAGAAGTAGTGTGTTCTGCATTCGCAGCATTTCTTGCATCATGCTAGTCATATTTGTTGTAAAATTGTTTATTGTTTGCACCAAATTATCAATAGTACTGGGAACAGAGTTGATCTTAACAGCGTCAGCATACGATACTTGAGTAGTGATTGGTTGGGCCATTACAGGATAAGTGGTGGAGAACGTATTTCCTGTTTGCGCTAGGACAACTTTAGGCTTTTGACTCATAGCCTTTTTAACGAAAGAGTATACAGGACATCCCCTGTATTTAGCAGTGTGATTACCTCCACAATTGCTGCACTTTTTTTCTTTTTGATCTTTCGACTTATTACAAATAGCAGTATCATGCAATTCACCGCACACAACACAAACAGTAGGCAATTTGCAGTAACTTTTCGTATGGCCATATTCTTGACAGTTATGGCACTGTACGGGTCCTGAACGCTTGTGTGGTTCTTCTACTGTGATTTTCCGGTATAAGAGATATTTTAAGTTATAAATAGGATGTGTCTCATTTTTCTTCAATTTAATATCATTAGGCTCCAGTTCAACGCGAAATAAAGGTTGGGGGATCTTTTCCCTATTTATTATGTTGGATACATTTTTTACCTTGAATCCTTGGAGGGTGAGAGCATCTTTTATTTCAGCAGGGACAACGTAAGAATCTATGCCCTTCAGTACGACCTGTAGGCCTTTAGCGCTCTTAAGCTGGAACGTGTAAAAACTTGTATTATTTTTCTCAAATTCAGTGACCATTTTGCGGAAGTCTTTTTCATCATATATTTGAACTTTTGTCTCATCAATGTTACCACGTTTTATTGGAACAATGTGAAATGCCTTTTCACCGATGGCCGAGATTAATTTTGTAATAAGTCTGTTCGAATTCTTTTCCCTCAAATAGATTGGTGGTGGTTTGGAGGTTTTTTTCGAGGACACTTCGGGTTTGTCGTTGTCTTCTTGCAAAATTTTAAAACGGTTTTGTCGGTTAGCTAAGGCGGCGTCGTTGTCCCTGGATATCTTCGGAACAGATGAGATTTTAGATGAATTTGGGCTTCGCCCGCGCTTTACCACTGTGATATATCTGTCCATTCCGACAGGCACCTTAGGTTTCAGAATACTGTTGTCTGTAGTGATAACTTGATTAAGTGATGAACACGAGCCCGGAGCGGATAATGGCGCTGATTTAAATAAAGATGTACTCGGCAGCGGTAATGTTATAGAATCACTACTTGGCATCGGAGTAAGCGAATTTGATCGCTCACGTAAGATTGGCTTTGCCGTTAGAAAAAGACTATCATAAATTTTTTTATTTTTATTGTTCGCATTAAGAGCTTCAGAACTCACAGTAAAATAGGCATTTCTGCCGTTAGAACTCACTTCACAATTTTTTGTTTTTGAGGTACTCATGCAGAGTATTCCTCAGTCACTTTGTTTACGGTTGTTTTTTTTTCTTTTTGTTTTTGTTGTTTCAGATTATATGAAAAATGTTATTAGTGCAAATAAAGCAAATTTCACAAAATGAGTACTTATTACAAATCAGTACTTATTACGAATATTTTTTTTTTGTAATTTTTGTTTGTTTAGTATGTAAGAAAAAACTCCGCTAATACGTCCGTTCACTACGAAGGTTCAACATAAGTGTCGAAAAATATAATATGGCGTTTTATGGAGTTGCATGTAAATGAGGTTGCCTTCCGAGGAAAGACGGATTTATCCGTCGAAGTAAAAAACCTAAAAACGCCTTTACAGTTTTTTAGTTATTTTTTTATTGACGATCTAATTTATTTTATAAGTCAGGAAACGAATCGAGCTGCTGTTCTTGAAAATATAAATACGTATTTTAAAGTGGACAAACATGGGATTCGTAGATATATTGGAGTCTTGATATATATGTCGATTTTTCGTATCCAAATATCAACATGCATTGGAGCGAATACGGATTTCGACATGTCCCAGACTGCACGTCAAAAGACAAGTACGAGCAACTGAGGAAATATCTTTATCTTTAACGATGTGTCGCCACAAGTTAAAAAGGGTAACGCTGGTTACGATCCAATTTTATTGTACTTTTAAGCCTTTTTTCCAAATTTATTTAAATAAATCCGATTTAAGAAATAACCGCATTTTTAAAATATTTTTTTTCGCTTAACCACTAATACCGCTTACAGACGGTCTTTCGTTTTTCTCACCTACTACTTTCAAAATGCACTTTTTCAGCAAACCGACTTCAAATTCGTGTTTTCCTGCTTAATTGCACTCTGATATCAAAATTATTAAGAAGAAATAATTCGTATTTGATTTTCAGTGGTTAAAGGGTTAAACAATTGATTACAAAATTATTTTAAAATTCTTTTAAATTTCAATTTGTTTTGAATTCGAAAATTCGTTTATAGTAAACAAAAAATAACGATGTAAACAAAACATAAGAAATTTTGACATTAAGCTAAACTAAACAATATCGAGCAAAAAATTATCATATCAAGCGATGCTGCCACCTTATAAGTAAAGACACCTTGCTTCGTACCATACACGAGTATATGTTTATTAAAAAAATTAATTTATAAAAATAATTCAGGTTCACTAAGTGAATGCACAACATTTGTGAACTTTCATAAGTCCATACATCCACTGACCAAACAAGAGAAAGACCGGCAAAATGGATTGAGAAGTAGTCGTTTTTTACAAGAAAATTTAAGCTTTAGATGTTAAAGAATCGATATCTATGGAACATCCTTCGGAAGCGTTGCCTAAAAGGTATGCTAGACACCAGAAAATGACAAGATGAGACAATACAATGTCAGTGGCGACTATAAGCCCAGTGTGGGTGCACAGGACAAAAGAGGGTCTTCTAACGGTATCGAATGCTTAGCGTTGTTCATGGTCCTTCGGTTGTCAACTTAAGCTATTTTTGAACCTTGTAAGCGACAATGAACATATATAGTGCTGCCAATTTAATGAAGAATGTAAATGAATGAAAGTTTACAATTATTTAATTTTATTTAACACAAAAGATTTTCACAAAATAAAAAGTGTAAGGCTGTGTAAATAATCAAGCGTTTTAAATAAATATATTGATTTGTTTTCCCATATTTATATGATATACGTTTATTATGAGTAAGTAATTTTATATTTAAAAAGTTGAATATTTGAAAGCGGCACCACAAAAACTTGTTTTATTATACATATGGAAGTACATATACATATGTATTTCTACAACAAACATCTTTTATAATTTTCAATTGTTCATTATTGTTTTGGTTTCCGTTTATTGTAGTTGGTAACTATTGAATTGTTTTTATTTTTACTATTAATAGTATAAATATATATCAGGTAAAATACATAAGTTGTAAATGTAGTGAAAGCTATCAAAAACAAGAGGATGTATGTAAAAGTTATAAAGAAATATACCTATACAATGTTGTATCAACATATCGAAAAACTAATAAATAAATGTAATCCATTTATACTCCGGTTATAACGAGCTAAAATGCCCGGACCTGCGGACTTAACGCCACTGTATTAAGAATTTGTTGTGTCGTTTTTGTTAAATTTAAGTATCTGACTATACGGCCACAATTACAGCCAGCGGAATTTGTAGTATTGTGTTGTGCTTAAAGCATGATGAAGAGTTTTGTTTAATTGGAAAAACTATACTAAGAGCCTTCCATTATTTTTATCTTATTTTTTTGTGTTTTATGTAATTTTTACGTTACTCTGTTTTTTAATTATCATATTCACTACTGATATTGATTTTATGTACATATTACAAAAATTATGCGTGTTTTGTTGCTAACTATTTTGTTACTTAACTATTACTTTTTCTGTTATTTTAAATAATGGCAGTAAGGTGTCAACTGTAAGTATTAAGTAAAAATTACATTAACAAATACATACATACATATTATATTAGACTGCTACAATAAAATTAGTTTTAACAATTTATATATTTTACCACTAAGCTTAAAAGTTTAATCTAATACTAAGGGAAATCCTGAATCAGGTTATCTCGAAAGCACATTTGAACATTTCTCACTCAATATTCATCTTCCTTGGAAATGAGGTTTGATAGTTCAAGACGATGCCTGTTTTGCCCTTGTCAATTGCGATTGGTGAATGTTAAACTAGTGTTCTCGATAGAACGATGGAGACCTTATTAAGGCTGTTTGTTATAATCGTACCTTAGTTCATACATTTATACATTATTTTATCATTTCTGGCAATTCAAACGATTCTATTGAATTGGGAGAAGGCAAACTGCTGGTAAATATTAGTATTATTCAGATATATGTATTTGTTATTAAATATATTCGTTTTTAACACGATAGCAACACCATTAGAGATCGCTCACTTGTGTGCACAGCGGCAAAAACTCTTATGATATTCAAATTACAATGTCTACAGCAGCAGTATCTAATAATTTTCATGTCTTTAAGGATAACAAAATTACCGGAAAGTTTAAATGTGAGAAAAATTATCAAATACCTTATATGAAAAACAACGGTTCGTCTATGTGCATTTCCGGAGGCCTAGTCTGTCTAAATGTCTAAATTTTTATATAAACTAGGGAATCGTGAAAAATTTTCGCTCTTAATTGAACTTAAGCTTAACTTCTTTCTAAGCTGGGCAAAAAATTAGTTGAAAAGCTGAACGAAAGTACCAGTATCATACTATTGATAACCTATGTAAATCCTATAAACTTGAAAAACCCAAGATTTAGCAGGGCTACAAGCTGCAGAAGTGCTGGGGGCAAATCACGGCATTCGATATCGATCGAAATTTCAAACAAAATTGCCTTGAATTGTATTGAAATTTCGATCGATATCGAATGCCGTGATTTGCCCCCTGCATTTTGATTACGTCTAATTCCTTTTTCAATAAGACTAGGTAAACACTGACTTTATTCATGAAATTTGGTGGACACTTTTTAGTTATCCATATTGCAATAATCCAATTTTTTACCACTATTTGTTCTTAGTTTCATCTTCTGGTAAATAAACGAGTTTTGTGCAAGAAATTTCTCTAAAATATTCATTGCATATATGTATATTTTTAATCGTACCCTGGTAAAAAAAACGGAAAACTGTTTTGTCCTAGATTATTAAGGAAGTTTTTACATTAATTTAGGTCTTTTTATAAACAATATATTTATTTTTCAATATTTCTACACCCTGTGGGTATCTTCAATTAAAAATATTTAATTAAAATTAAATTAAATTTAAATTAAATTAAAAAGATTTAATAAAATTTAAAAACAAAATCAAAAGAAAAATCTTTTAAATATTTTCAATACAAAACATTGACAAATGAGGAAAAGATTTAACATTTTTAAATTTTATAAAAAAAAAATTAAAATTAAATTAAATTAAATTTTTAAGTAACAAAAATTAATAAAATATGTTTCTTTTTAGTGCTCGTTTTTGCTTTTATAAATTAAATGCCTATAACTTTAAGCTAAATTATCTGTAAACGTTTTAAAATTCTTTCTCTTTTGTAATGGTATATTAATTATTTCTGACATTTCTAACAAACAACGACGTTTGCAATTATTTTCTTTATCTAAAATAGTTGTATTTTCAAAGTCCGGGTAATGATTTTTTAATAAGACAATAAGTCACCAACGCAGTTTTTTTTCGAAGAATTATTATTTTTATGTTTTTGGTCTGATCTATGTGCTGCTAATCTTTTCTTTATTTTATTTTTAGTAGTACCTATATATACTTCGGAACATTGGTCATTGTTATTTCCTTTACATGGAATTTCGTATATCATATTTGACATCTAACTTTTCAACTCTGTTATTAGTTCTACTAATTAATCTACCTACTGTATTATAAATTCTATGGGACATTCTATAATCTATTCTATTAAATATATTTGATTTTTCCAACCTTTCAGATAAACCAGGAACACAGGTTAATGACTTATAAGTTTTATAGTACTATACGAATACTGACTTATTAATTTACAAGTCAGATCTATAGGAATAGAAAGGATTATGAGTCAAGTATAAATAGGTAACGTTAACACTTATCAGGTATTAAATAAAGACGCCACTAGCAGATTACAAAAGATAAATAATTAATTTTTTGGGAAACTTTTAGATTTACTGCTTCCAAATTACATAAGTATATGGTTTACCGAAAACACACAAAAAGAAGTTTCTATTAAGGCCAATTTGTTCTTGTATAAATTCACCTTGTTATGAACTTTGTAAATATACTAGAAATATTCTAAAGAATATAACTGCTGATACTAAATACTATATTATTAATTCACAACAGTTTAGAGAAAAGATAAGGATTCCTACGATACAAAGCAACGAGAAAAAAATTTCTCTTCATGTGGTATCGTTGTTCCCTAGTATTCCTGAAGATTTTGGTATGAGTATTTTAGAGGAGAATGTTCCATAGAATTTATAATACAGTAGGTATTATTTAGTAGAACTAATTTTTGTTACTTAAAAATTTTATAATATTTTATGTATGAAAATGACTGACCTTCGTAGACTAGTAGGTAGTGTACTAGACTCGTAGTGCGAAGGTCCCAGGTTCGAATCCTGCCGCAGAACTCTGGCAGTTTATATTTGATAATTAAAGGGAGCGCACAACAAGCCTTCACTGGCTTAAGTGTATGTCGTATGACATGGGCTATCACACCCCTCCAATCAACCTAAGCTAACCTAACCTATGTATGAAAATTAAAATGTTTATTTATTTCCTCATTTGTCAATGTTTTGTATTGAAAATATTTAGAACATTTTTCTTTTGATTTTGTTTTTAAATTTTATGAAATATTTTTAATTTCCTGATGAAGACATCTACAGGGTGTAGAAATATCGAAAAATAAAAATATTGTTTTTTAAAAAATGACCTAAAACTCGAAAAAATAATTCAATTGATTTATAAACATACAGGTCGAATAAAATCTTCAATTTATTTTCCCCTAAATTTATAACTGAAATTATAAGATTCACATAAGAATAATAAGTCTATGGGCAAGTTACACACTAATTCTTATTCAAGTCTATAGACAGAGTAAAATAGGTTATTAATATTTATCATGAAAGTAATATATTGCAACATGCACCACAGTCAATAGACATCAAACATTATCGTAGAAAATTGAGTAGGTACAAACCTGGTCGCAACACTGGTTCTAAGGTATGTGACCAGCCAGATTTGTAACCGTTTCTATTGAAGGGACTAATTATTCTAATGAGGCTGAACTGGGAGAGAGCCAGTTAGTACTTTTTGGTTAATATCACACATGTCTCTATTAAATTTTTACGCTACCAACTGTGAACTAAATGTGGAGATCATATGCCACTTTAACATGAAGTTAATATGCACTACTTACATATTCAGTGGTAGGTGTCAGATATAATCAATATATTCTTATGAAAAGTTTTCTAATTAGCTCGATTTTTTTGTAATTTTCAGCATTTTGGATTATAATTATATGTACTCTTTTTACTTTTATTATGTATAAATATTTTCTAAGATTTCCATTTGCAAACGGCATAATTATTTTTCGAAAAATTTATATACGATTTAAAAAGAATAATTGAGAAAATATTCAGTACTTCTACAAATAATTCTAAATGAAAATTGGTATGTACCAACATATACGAATGTATGTACATATGTTTTTACGCAATACTAAATATATATATTACTTAATAGGTAATATATTCATTATATATATATATATATATATATATATATATATATATATATATATATATATATATATTACATACCGTATGAGATGAATTTGTGGATAGATTTTACTTGTATTTTTCGGCTGTTTTAATAGAGATTTAATTGTTTGAATTTATAATCTACTGTACACAACCTAGGACTTCAAGTTTGTATATAGTTTTTCTATTTGTTGAATATTTATATAACAAACGCTCCTGTTAATTTTTTGATTTCCCGAGGTTTTAAAATATTTTCCATTGTATTGAAATTAAATGCAATTATTATATAACCCCTATTTATATCCGATCTTCTTCATCTTCCTCTTCGATTTCCTCTCCGTTTTCTTCGACTTCTTCTTTGTAACCGGGATGTTCCGAGATTGCATAGTAATTTCCATTGTAAATAACACCTAGTTCGCGCAGAGCATCTCCTCGTATTATCGCCTTTATTGTCCAATTGTAACAATCATCCGACTCGGACTCTCTGTCCAGTCGTTCAACATCTAGAATTTTCGAATTTAGGCGTTCTAGTATAATACCAATGTCTTTTATACTGAGGTGACGTTTTTGGTCAACTGATAGTTGGTCGATTAGAAGTAAGAATTTTTCTGTCGTCACTTTTTCATCCTCCATGAAAGTGTTTTCAGTTTCACTCTCAGAACTGTCGCGCTCCGGTGCAATATCCAGGAACCGTACATGACCCTTTGTCCCTGACGATCGGCGCTGCATGCTTCCAACTGTTAGAGGATCTGCAACCGAGGATCTGCCCAACATAGTCTGCTGCTGCAGTTGTGGGCTTGTGATACCATCTTGAATTGGAGAGGTCGCTACGCTTTTATGAACAGCAATTTTACGACCCTCTTCATGCAAGGCACAGCAGTGGAAGTCGCATTCTGTTGTACTGGGACTCCCCGCTCGACTAGGGCTATGAACATGATGAGAACATTCGGATGTATGCACATGAACTGCATTCACAGCACTATCAAATGAACCACCTTGCTTTGAAAGTCTTCTACTGGAACCAGATATCACAACACCGGTTGAGGGAGCAATGCCACCCGAATGATATACATTCGTGGGTCCTTCGTCACTTATAACTGTTATTTGTGGACTTGTATACCGATGTTGAGAAGACTGAGATGACACTGATTTGTTTTCCAAAGAACCTTGCGCAGAAAGTGCTTTTTTCGAAGGCGAATATTTTTCTGCGGGTATGAGATTATTACTACTACCAGCTCCACTACTGTTTGGTCCACTTTGGCCACTTGCTGTTGTACTGCCTTGGCGCTGGTCCCAGTGAAGAACCACCGTAACTCGACCCTTGTTGTCCATAATTTTCCAAGAAGGCGTCTCATCCTGCAACTCCAAGGCATGGATCGTCTCGCAAACTATTTTCGGTATAGCTGATATTGCTAAAACAGTAATAAAAAGCAAAGTGTCTGTTATTTATCTATTCATAGTATAGTTATTGATATATCATATATAGTTTCTTAAAAGGTTAAAAGAAGAATATAAAGACGAATTTATTAAAATTGCGTGATCAATACCAAATTCTTTCAAAGGGAATGGAATTCTATAACTTGGCGCCATTTGATATATATCTGCAACAAAATTTATAAATTGTATTGTCATATTAGTAAACAGTCAAATCAAAAAAATTGCTTTTCATCTTCTATTGCTAATATAGAGTAAGAAAATATTAAAAATTCGTAAGAAATTTTATATATGTTTTATTAGTGAAATTCTAGCGGAGAGTCGTCTTTAATGGTCACTTCACATTTCTTATTTTCAAACAAAATGGCCAAAAACGCATTCTCATATTATCGTAATTAAATGATTCTTCTTACATAGAGAGTCCACAAAAATATATACAGAAAACTTGATAAGTTTTTGAGGTATTTGCATCCTAAAAAATTATCCGTCAAATTTTGCGAATTCTTAATTAAATATTTTTGATGTGAAACAAGGGGCAACTATTTTTTTTAATGTGAAAACTAATAAAATAATATCAAATTTGAGTAGATCCTCCGTTTTTTTTAAGTTGTATGCCTTGAAATATGGGATATGTAAAAAATTTAATTTTTTTTGCGCTATCTTGTAGTGTTTTATATTTTTTCTCTTATAAAAAATAGATCGGCTCCCAAGCATATAAATGTTTTGAAAAGCTTTACCAAGGTTGTTTATTGGAAATGCGCGTAATGAAAACTTTGTTTAAGGTTACCGTATTTTCCTCCACCCCTATCGGAACTTTCCAATTATAACAAAGTAATTTTATAAAACAAGTTATTCAAACACCACAGTAAATAACGTCAAAGCAGCTGTTTTTGTAAAAATAGTCGATTTTGGAATATACTCTGCTCATTTCTGAAATTTCAGTACTAATATGTGCAAAATTGGCAATTGTTTTAGTAATGGTAATTACAAATGTTTATTTTCTCAAAGTTCATTGCAATTAAATTCTATATAAATTACATTTATATTCTTTTTTAACAAATAATTGCATTATCATTTTATGACTTATCCGTAAATCTTATTTAGGTATATTCTGCATTATCTTCCTTTTTTGTTAATGGTTAATTCAGCTTCAAAGAACTGCTTCTTGAGCACATACATTTATATATATAACACAAATTTTTGACATTCAATGCTGTGGTTATTTATATAGACTTCAGATTACACAAAAATATTTGAAAAGCTCTGTTTTTTTTTTCATTTAAGTAATAAGTTATGAACCTCATGTACATTATATTTTCATATTGTTATACTAGTGAATGAGCCCATATATACTTTTTACATTATTAGGTTTTTTTTTTAAATTTATTGTTACACAGAAACGTGGCAACACCCTTATTTTGGGGACTTGGCAACACTTAACTCCTGCCTGGGTGATTAGCTATCTTCGCGTGCAGTCGTTCAGAAGTCTTTTTGTCATATATGTATTAAATTATTATAGTTTTGAATAAAATAACCTAATAATTAAAAATAACTTTTATGAAATCATAACAGAAGTGGCGACGAGGAAAACTATTTTTTATTTCGCATCAACAAAAAAAATTTCCACAAAATAATGGCAACTATAAAAGAGACATTGGCAAAACTTCTCGCTAAAATGCAAGAACAACATCACAACGATAGCGTAGCGATGCAAGAAATTCTTTCCAAAATAATTCCTGGAAATGATTCTAAAGGTACCGTGAAGGTCGCAGGAAACCCTGAATATATCATCGAGGCGTTGGGATCAAATATCACGGAATTTTGTTACGATGTCGACCATAACCTCACTTTCGACACATGGTTTGCACGCTATGAAGACCTCTTCGAACATGATGCAAGTAAATTGGATGACGCAGCAAAGACCAGGCTACTGCTTAGGAAGATGAACACGGAGGTGCACCACAAATATGTCAATTACATACTCCCAAAACATCCCCGGGATAACAATTTCGCACAAACAGTGTCATTGCTAAGGCAACTTTTTGGAATGCAGGTGTCGCAATTCAACATTCGATATAATTGTTTGCAGATAAACAAAGATTCAAACGTTGATTTCATTACGTATGCTGGCGCCGTAAATAAACAGTGTGAACTTTTTGATTTAAGCAATATAACAATTGATCAGTTCAAATGCTTAGTTTTTGTCATGGGTCTAAAATCGCCATTAGATTTTGAGATTCGCACAAAAATGCTTAACAAGCTAGATGGCGAAAACGCGACAATTACACTGGATACGTTGGCAAGAGAATGTCAAAGGATTTTGAACCTAAAGGCTGACACGGCGCTAATTGAAAATCAACAAGTTGTAACCATCAACAAGGTTAAGGCAAACAACAACACAAAAAAGGAGAGGAAGGTTCCGAAAACCCCATGCTGGTATTGCGGTGATTTTCATTATGCACGTTTCTGTCCCTACAAGAACCATAAATGTGGAGATTGTTCAAAAAGTGGACACAAGGAAGGCTATTGCACACGCAGTAGTAACAACAACCACAAGAAAAGTGGCCCACAACAACAAAACAAAAAAAATCACAAACAGCACAAACCACACGCACAAGTAAATGGAGTTTTTGTGACTAACCAAGTACAATGCCAGCGCAAATACATCAATATATACATCAACGGCTCACTCGTACGTCTACAGTTCGACACAGGGTCGGATATTACCATCATATCAAAAGAGTACTTCGAAAAACTGAAGATAAATGAAACCGAGACAGTTGATATCAGCACGCAGCGCAACAGGCGAGTTACCCCTAATCTCACAATTCAGATGCACAGTCAATTTTCAAGGGAAAGTGAGATCACTTATTTGTCGCGTTTCCTCAGTACCAGATCTCAATATTATGGGTCTTGATTGGATGGATGCATTTCAACTCAAGGACCAGTCAATAAATTCTGTTTGCAATAAAGTACAGAATTATCAGGGGAGTGTTGACCAAACAGCAATAAAAAATGAAATTGCTCAATTAAAGTTATCTTTTTCAGATTTGTTCGATGGCAAATTGGGACTCTGCAACAAAACTAAGGCCGTCTTGCAGACAAAACCCGACGTTAAGCCAGTTTTCAGACTAAAGCGTCCCGTTGCCTACGCCATGCAGCAGCTAGTCGAGACAGAGCTACAACGTCTACAGGACTGCAACATAATAACACCGGTAAACTACTCCGATTGGGCAGCACCCATCGTCGTTATTAAAAAAGAAGCTGGCGGTATACGGGTGTGCGCTGATTTTTCAACTGGTCTGAATGAACGCCTAGAATCACATCAATATCCATTGCCACTACCCGAAGACATTTTTTCGAAACTGGCAAATTCAAAATACTTCAGCCATCTTGACCTATCTGATGCTTTTCTGCAAATTGAAGTAGATGACTCTTCTAAACACTTACTTACAATAAACACGCATATCGGACTGTTTCGATATAACAGAATGGTATTCGGCGTTAAGACGTTCCCAGCCATTTTCCAACAGGTCATGGACCAGATGCTAGCAGGTGTACCAGGCGCGGCAGCATACATAGATGATATTTTTGTATCAGGCAAGGATGAGACTGAACACAACAAGAATCTCCACGCGGTACTCAATAAAATCAAAGAGTACGGTTTTAAGCTGAAATACCTGGGGTATGTTATTGATCAACAGGGGCTCAAGCCAAATCCTGAACGTGTCGTAGCTATAATCAATATGCCCGAGCCAACAAATATTACAGAATTGAGGTCTTTTCTTGGCGCAATAAATTTCTACGGCAAGTTTGTTAGCAATATGAGACAACACAGAGGACCGTTGGATGAACTTTTAAAATCTGATTTTTCATGGAATTGGACAGCGAAACACAGACAATCGTTCCAAAATCTAAAGAATATTCTGTCATCAGATCTTACATTGGCACACTATGACCCACAACAAGACATTATAGTGGCAGCGGATGCGTTTGTATACGGACTAGGTGCATGTATTCTACACGAATATGCTGATGGCACCATCAAAGCCGTTTGCCACGCAGCACGATCATTGACGCCTGCTGAGCAACGATACAGTCAGGTGGAAAAAGAAGCTCTGGCAATCATCTTTGCACTAACGAAGTTTCACAAGATGGTATACGGGCGACGATTCAAGCTTCACACCGACCATAAACCGTTGCTAGCTATTTTTGGGCGAAAAACTGGTATCGCAGTACACCAAGCAAATCGGTTGCAGAGATGGGCGATCCAACTTCTAGCATACGATTTTGAAATAAGTTTCGTGAACACGAATAGTTTCGGATATGCAGATGTTTTGTCACGTCTGATAAATAAAGATAATAATGTTCCAGAAGATTTCGTTATAGCGTCAGTAAAAGCCGAAACCGCCGTTCACATTATCGTCGATGACATCATAAAATCATTGCCGATAACATTTAAGATGATACAGTATGAGACTGCAAAAGATAAGCTTCTGTCAATTGCCCTAAACCATATCAAACATGGATGGCCTCAACAAATAAGTGGAAACAGCGAGCTTAAGTTGTTATTTTACAGAAAAGACAACTTAACACACGTTGACGAATGCATTATGTATGGCGACAGAATAGTAATCCCGCAAACATATCGCAGACGTATACTAAAACAACTCCACCGTGGTCACCCTGGCATCGAGAGAACAAAAGCCATCGCGCGAAGCTACGTCTACTGGCCTAATATTGGCAACGATATAAAGGTGATGGTAAACAATTGCAATAACTGCGCAGCAGCAGCTAAAATGCCGATAAAGGCACCATTACAACCGTGGCCTACACCAGCCAAAGTCTGGGAGCGACTCCACATCGATTATGCCGGACCGATAGATGGGTATTATTTTCTACTAGTCATTGACGCGTATTCAAAATGGCCGGAAATTATCGAGACGAAATCAATTTCATCGCAACAAACAGTAAAAATCTTAAGCGAAATTTTTTCACGTTTCGGCTTACCATCAACAATCGTATCAGACAACGGCACGCAATTCAAAAGCGCACTTTTTGAAAATTTCATGCAGAAGAACGGCATCGAGCATAAATGCACTAGCCCTTACCATCCAATGTCAAATAGACAGGCAGAACGGTTTGTTGACTCCTTCAAGAGAGCACTCAAAAAGATGGAAGGAGAAGGGACAGTCATCGAAAATATGCACATATTTTTACAAACATATCGTTCAACAGCAAATTCTAATACCGCAGACAACAAATCGCCAGCTGAGATAATGTTTGGTAGGCCGATGCGGACAATATTAGATCAGCTAAAACCGCTTTCGAACCGAAAAAGGCAAATTTCAGTAGGAGCCGCTAAGATGAAACAGCATTTTGATTTTAAGCACGGTGCAGTCCCAAGAGAATTTAATCGATTCGACACCATATTTGTCAGAGTTCCAAACAGCATCAACCATTTTAAATGGACTCCAGGAGAAATTATTGAAAAGAGAGGCGCTGTTATGTACAATGTCAGACTTACAAACGGCAGGATTGTTCGATCGCACTTAAACCAGATCCGTCGACGCTCCACAGCAACTGAAGACCATGAGATACCGTGGGCCTCAGCCCTTGATGTTTTTGAACTAGCTAGAGGGTCGGATACAATAGAAAATCTAGGCAGCGTGACAAGTAACAATGCAAAGGCTATGCCGGATGTACCACTGGCCTTACGGCGATCAAACCGCAACCGTAGACCCGTGGACAGATATGTGCCAGCCTAGAGAGAAACCTACTCAAAAGGGAAGGTGTTACACAGAAACGTGGCAACACCCTTATTTTGGGGACTTGGCAACACTTAACATCTGCCTGGGTGATTAGCTATCTTCGCGTGCAGTCGTTCAGAAGTCTTTTTGTCATATATGTATTAAATTATTATAGTTTTGAATAAAATAACCTAATAATTAAAAATAACTTTTATGAAATCATAACATTTATGTTTATTTTGAATCTGGCTCTAGGTCATACATTAATATAAGTAAAACTACTTTGTTTTACTAAATTGTATTCTAAATTTTTTTGTTTTTTTATTCAATATTTCGATAACCGTCGGTATTCTTCCTCAGGAACTATAATTTGAAAATTAGAAAACATTGAGAAACATAATTAACATTTTAATAATTGCATTAACATTTAATCATTATCTTACTTTGAGTAAAGCCGTCTTGTTCTTTTAAAATCCCAAATCTCACTAAATGTCGTTTTGTTTATTTTGTTTATATTTTGTTATTATATGTCTACACGTATGTGCGAAATTTAATGTGTCTTTTTTTGTAGTTTATTCTTATGTCCTTGGGAGTATTTATTATGTGTAGCATTTCAACACTGTTAAGGTTTGGAGACTGCGATTTCATTGCGCAGTGGACTGCTAACGCTGTTTCTTGCTCTGTTGTTCCTTCCCTTGTTTTATAATCTGATTTATTTGCGGCCAATCTTGTTCTATTATTTCGTCGTTCCTACATACATATATTTTATTACATATGTTGGACCCCTTTACGCTACATGGTATTTTTTATACAACATTAATTTGTCTAACATCAATCTTTTTGTTTAATTGTTTGAAAAGAGTTTATTCAGTGTATTATCAGTTTTTAAAGCAATATTAACATTCCGTCTGTTATATACTTATGTTGACTTGAAAATTTTTCCTTCTTTTTCTGTCGGAATTTTGTTGAGGGTTTTTATTGCATTTTTATAATATATTTTGCCATAGCAAATATACTATACATATATACAACTAATTTTTTTTTCAATTTCACTGTATGGGATATTTGATCACTTATATGTAGCACTTTTTAAAAAAATTTTGTGCTGTGTTTATTTTTACATATTTTGGGTGTTTAGAATAAAAATTAATAATGCGACCTGATGCAATTGGTTTCTGGTACCAGTCTATTGTTATTGTATTTTGTCTTCGAATTATTAGTGCATCTAAAATTTAGATTCTAAATGTGGTAACTTTTCATCCTTTTCCAGTTCCATGATGTTATGCAAAATAGATTATCTACATATTTTATCAATGCTCTAGGTTGTTGTTGAAATTTGCAATTACCGGTGATGCTAGTGAACTCATTAAATGAAATTATATTTGTTAACATCGTATATATTATAATTTAGATATACTTCTATTGTCACAGCACTTGGGCTTCATATAAACGTAATGGAAATTATAAATTTACCATTCCAATATTTTTAAAAGAAAAACACATACAAGTTTGCACTCTGCACATTTCATCATGGAAATAAAGTTTAGCTTTTAGAGTTCTACATCATAACCGCTTATAACTGCTCTCTCATTCCCATAGTCTTAATATATAATTTTCTTTGAAATCAATCTATGTTGAATATATTGTTAAATTCTACTGGTACGTCAAATGTATTATCATACGAAATTTATACTTATTATAGATCTACATAATTTTGATACGTGCTGATTATTTGTAAGTAATATATATATTGTTACGTTTTTACTTTATTTAAAAATGTTTTCCGTGGGTTCTTTTATTGCAATGAAATTAAACGCTCAATACTTCAATTTTCAGCACTTAACAGCTACTACTTTATTTAATGTAACACCACCGTACTATGCTCAAAAGCAATAGTAACCACTTAATACACTTTACACTATCACGGTAGAGGCTAACAACTCACCCACTAATTACAGACTCAACACTGTCTGTCTGCTGACTGAACTTTAACTGACTCTTAGACTAACTCAGACTGACTGCTGACGTTGATGTGCGCAGCTTATATACCCTTAATGATCATTTCTCGAACATTCATAATGTTTGTAGAAACTGCGCACATCATCGTACACTTAAAGTAAACATGTTTCATGCATGAGCACAAGACACGCACATACACACGTACACACACGCTTCAATCAGACATAAAAATGCCGCGGTTAACAACAACAATAATCATGAGCTTAATCGCGGTTTCAATTACTTAGAAACCGTGTGTTGTGTGGCTGTGTACATTCCTTCCACCGTCGCTTAACAATTATTTATGTATGCATGTATGTATAGTTGTCATGTGCTCATTTACAATGAATACAAAAACAATAAGAATAACAACAATTCATTATGCTCTAGAGTAATTATGATGCATAATACAAGCAAATAAGAATAGCAATAATTCGGTATGTTCTACAATTATTATAATGGGACTGTTCACAACCAAATTCATAACACTGCCGCCCGCTTAAGCCTGTTCGTCCCGAACAGGCACAGAACCACTGCTTCCGTATTTTGCAAGTCGCTCTAATTGTACCACCTTCATTTTCGACCGCGGGCTATTGTGCTTCTGTATCCCATACACAACATCGTTCAATCCCTTTATCTCCTTGTATGGTCCATCCCAGTGTGTTTCTAGTTTGGGAGACAGTCCTTTTTTCTTCCTCTGTGGGTTAAACAGTAGGACCAGTTGTCCCTCGCGGAATCCAGCAGATTCCGCAACTCCATCGCACCTGGATTTCATTTTCTTCCTCTTCCTCGGAATCAGCTTTCTTGTTCTTTTCCGCCTTCTTCTTGCAAGCCTTTTCTCGATTCTTGCTACGAGCGTTCGCTGTACTGCCGCCATTGGCTTCAAATTCTTTGACAGCATCCTCATAATCTTCCTTGGCTTTTGCGGCTTTAACTCCATTCTGTGGATCTGCCCCTTATGCCCTCCACCATACTTGCCTAGCATAGCTGCGATTCTTGCCAACACCGTTCGCTGTACTGCCGCCATTCGCTTCAAATTCTTTGACGGCATCCTCATAGTCTTCCTTGCCTTTTGCGGCTTTAGCTCCATTCTGTGGATCTGCCCGTCATGCTCTCCACCAGACTTACGTTGCATAGCAGCCATGATGTCCTCATCCACAGTTTCCAGGACTTGTTCAGCAGTGCCTTTCAATGCCAAGATCGTCTCAGTGCATTTCTCCTCCTGCGAATGTAGCTTCTGATCTTTGTCTATTGCATTTCGGTTGTTATTGTTTTCTTGAAAACAGTCGTGTGTTTTGGTTTATTTTAAACAGGCGCCGAACTGGTCAGAGCACAATGATGATTGAGTCTGAAAACATTGCTTATCTTGTTGTTATGATTTCAACTTGTTTGGAAAACATAAAAAAATAACAAATATTTGAGAAAAAGTAGAAAAAATGTTTTTTCTCTTTTTGTCTATTGCATTTCGGTTGTTGCAATTTTGGGCATAAAATTCTTTGTAAAAATTGAAAGCAAATATTATATGCTGTCATTCATCATTTAATGTCATTCTTGTTGAACTTTTCTTGAAAACAGTCGTCTGTTTTGGTTTATTTAAAATGAATATAGAACAATTAATAAGTGTTTTCTCGGCCGGCTTTGTGGGATCAGAAAAATAAATGTTATCATAACCGTGTTTTAGTGGAAAAGCTATGGATGCCCGTTGCTTCAGAAATGAAAATACCAAGTAAGTTATATTGAAATTTATTGTATTTTATTCATGCATACGAAATTACAAAATTATCTTATATTAATCTCTAAAACAATAGCCGAAGCTAAATCATCTGACGAATCCATATCTTTTCACTTCAATTTCACAAACACGAATGAACAACAAACCCAAATGCATACAAACATACATAAAACACAAATAATAGATAAAATATCAGCGCTCATTCCCGCATCCACTATGCACACTCAAACTTGTTGCTCGCATGAACAAGTTCTCGCAATAAGCGTCAGTCAGCTCGGCTCGGCAACAAGCGGCCACTCTGTTATACGCACCCTTAGACTAACTCAGACTGACTGCTGACGTTGATGTGCGCAGCTTATATACCCTTAATGATCATTTCTCGAACATTCATAATGTTTTTAGAAACTGTGCACATCATCGTACACTTAAAACAGGGATACGCAAAACAAGGGCGCCGCGCCAATGCTTACGCTCTTTTTTTGTGTACATGTGCACACGTATTGCAGAGAAATAAAAAACATAAATCAGTCTCACTCGAGCATTCAAACACGATGGACGTGCTACGCTTGTTGTTAGAAATTAGCGTTGCCATATGCAAAAAGTGAGATCCCCAGAAATTCATATGAAATTAACCTGAGTAAATACTAGTTCTTATGAACAAAATTTTTATGAGAAAATGGAGATTTAAGATTTCAAATTTAGGTATGACATGAAAATGTCAGATCTGGCAATAGTGATTCTTTATGTGTGTTTGTGAGGGCAAACAAAATGTTTATATGTATTTTTGCCTATCGCTGACTTAAAGTAAACATGAGCACAAGACACGCACACACACGCTTCAATCCAGGGATACGCAAAACAAGGGCGCCGCGCCAATGCTTACGCTATTTTTTTGTGTACATGTGCACACGTATTGCAGAGAAATAAAAAACATAAATCAGTCTCACTCGAGCATTCAAACACGATGGACGTTTTTTTTTTTTTTTTTTTTTTTTTTTCACTCATATTTATACATTGTATCTTCAAAAAGAACTAACAATAAGTATTCAAATCTTAAATATAGATATAATAATTAGGCCCAACCAGTGTCGGACGTAAACTTAGAGATAGTAATTAATTATACATAAATATGTTAAGCACAAAAATATTCAAAAAATTCAATCTGAAGTGTGGCGTATTAAGGCCGTAGTATCCCTCTTTTTTAAGCGGATGTGTCCAGGAAAGTTCAAGATGTTACGAGCAAGGGGATTAGGATGGGACTCGAGTTTTGTTAAATATTTGCCTGCATATTTTGCAATTTCTGCAGTCACAAGTGGCATATTTAGATCACGATGTAAAATTGAATTTTTCATGTACCATGGAGCCGATGTTATTAACCTTAAAATTTTGTTTTGAATTCGTTGGATTCTCTCTACATTGGAAGCTGAAGCAGTGCCCCATAGCTGAATTCCGTAACACCATATGGGTTTCAAAAGCGACTTGTATATTAAAAGTTTACAATCCAGACTGAGGGTAGAATTTCTACCAATCAGCCAATGTATCTGGGTTAATTTAAGCTTCATTTGTGTTAACTTAGAGTCAATGTGCTGCTTCCATGTAAGCCGTCGGTCAAGATGTATACCAAGGTATTTCACCTGTGAATATTGAGGAACAACTTGGTTATTGATTCGAAGGGGGGAACAAGTATCTCTTCGTAGAGTAAATGTGACATGAACACACTTTTGTTCATTTACTTTTATTCTCCATAAGTTCAACCACAGCTCCAACAGGTTAATATGTTCCTGAAGATATCGGGATGCCTCGTGAGGGTTTTCATGTATACTAAGGCAGGCTGTATCATCGGCAAATGTAGAGGTGAGGATATTACTGCTTAAAGGCATATCACAGGTATAAATCAAATACAAAACTGGCCCCAATATACTCCCCTGTGGCACACCGGATGAAATAGTTTCGGGCACACTCATAAAGTCTCCTTCCACAACAGTGAACTTCCGGGCAAGAATGTAACTTTGCAAAAGATTTACTATGTTAATTGGTAGATATGTCTTCAATTTCAAAATCAGGCCTTCGTGCCACACTTTATCAAATGCTTGAGAAACATCAATAAAGAGGGAAGAACAATACTTCTTTTCTTCAAATGTTCTTCTTATGAAATGAACCATTCTATGAGTTTGTTCAATGGTGCTATGCTGACTTCTAAAACCCAATTGATGATCCGGTATGCACCCATTATCAGTTAGAATTGGGGACAATTTCGTCATGAGAAGCTTTTCGAAGAGCTTTGAAATTGTTGACAGTAAACTTATTGGCCTATATGACTCAGCCTTGGTAAGATCTTTGCCCGCCTTTGGAATCATTTTGACCATGGCAAGTTTCCAGCTGTGTGGATAATACTCCAGTCGTAAAATGCCATTAAAAATAAATAACAGGATTCTAATAGCAATACGGGGCAAATTCATCAGCATCTTGTTACTAATTCCATCAATACCCGGGGCCTTCTTTGGATTGGTTTCAGCAATTAGTTTTTGTACATCACGCATCTTAAACTTCATGGGTCGAGGGGGTGAGCAACTACACTCGGCAAATCAACAGCACCAGTACATGAGTTTGGGGTAAATACGTGTTTTAAATGCTCAGCAAATATGTTACCTTTTTCAGTATTGGTTCTTGCCCAACCTCCGGTCGAAGTGCGCAGGGGTGGTTTAAACTCAACGGGTGTTTTAAGTTTTCTAGCTGCGCGCCACAAGGAGTAATTAGATGCTGCTGTGACATCGAGACCTTCCAGATAGTTCTTAAGAGAAGCAGATTTTTCAGATGCAAGCAACTCATGGAGTCGTTTAGTGCATTCTCTAAGTCTGATTTTATGTTGGGGTGATCTGTGCTGTTGCCATTCCCTTCTAGCTCTTCTTGTTTCGTTTTGCTTGTCACTGTACCCTCAAATTATCTCACTAACACAAGTGTAAAACAATTTTGTCCATCACTGCTCTAGAGCATAATGAATTGTTGTTATTCTTATTGTTCTTGTATTCATTGTAAATGAGCACATGGCAACTATGTGCTCATTTACAATGAATACAAAAACAATAAGAATAACAACAATTCATTATGCTCTAGAGCAGTGATGGACAAAATTGTTTTACACTTGTGTTAGTGAGATAATTTGAGGGTACAGTGACAAGCAAAACGAAACACATTAAAACACATCACGAAACACATCATTATATTTATTCATATCAGATTGGAAAGAATCATAATGCCTCTTAATAACATTTTCTCTATACCTTTTAAATATTTGGTGACATAAAAGGCATTGTACATTTCCAAAAGCATTGTTTATCATAAAAAAATCTTTTAAATGCATTACCATTTATATTAAACACTGTAATTGAGAAAAAATGTGCACTCGTCAAAGTCTATTGAACGATTAAACTAAAGAGCATAAGAAAAAAAGAGGCGTTTCTTATAAACAATTGTTTGATAAAAAGTCCACCGCTGTTTTAAACACTTTATACACGGTTTTTATAATAGATTATTTTTTTTTATAAAATAAAACTAAATTTAATTAAAAAATCCTGATTTTTATCGAAATATAGTATATATTTGTTTCGACCAATCAAAACTAATTTTGAACTCCAGGGTTGCCAAGTCTCACATTAGACTTAACAAAGTTTCGGGCAAAATTATTTATTTGTGTATACTATATATAATAAGATTTAGATTTTTTTCACTTTTTGAGATTAACGGTTTGTTTTATTTATTATTATCTTTTTTTTTAAATTAAAATTCACCAATTCAGTTTGAAAGACACAATACGACTGATATTCCTTAAAAAATTATTTTCATATCAAACCATGAAAACTGACTGAGGGTGTTTAAATTTATTTTTTTATAAATAATTGGGAAAAACCAAAAATGTTTTATTGAGAGTATATTCAGAAATAGATTTCCTACATTGCAGTTTATTGCAGGTAGTTTTTTAAAGGGAGAAAAACCCTTTAAAAATCTCTGTACATGCAATAAAAAAAACAAAGGAAAACATTGGAAAGTTACAACTATTTTTTTTATATTTTAAAGGTTTGCAGGCAAAAAAATTGCTTAAATTTATTTTTCCAGGAATTAAGAAATTGCGAAATCGTTTTATTGAGGGTGCATTCAAAAACAGTGTTTCAAACATCAAGCTCTTGTAACTTCCACAATAAGATTACAATGATGAAAAAGACCTACATTGCAGTTTATTGCAGCTGGTTTTTTTAAAGTTTTTTTCCTGACAAAAAGAAAACATTGGAATTTTATATTATTTTTTATATTTTTAAGGCTTACAGGTCAACTAGAGAAGTAATTGATATACTTTATAAGGCCACACAAATCAACTTCTGAAACATTAAAACCAAATAAAGTTAATTAAGTCATTCTCTTATAATTCATTATCGAAGTTCACATATAAATTTAAATTATAAAACATTACGAGTAAAGACTGCTTAATATATATTAAATACCTTTTACAAACAATTTTTTTGAGACATTTCGTTTACAAAAATAAGAAAACTCTTTAAAATTGTTTAAACCCTTTAAAATTGCTTTAAATTGTTTAACGCTCCCACAAAGTAAAACTATTGGCAGAATTTAAAAGCAGCGTTGCCGCGCAAGAAATTCTTTTCCCACCAAAATTATAAAAAAAATCTATAAAAACGCTTTTTTGTCTACGAAAATCGAAATTTTAAAATTTATTTGGTTATTAAAAAGAACACTGATCCAATTACACTAGTAAGTAAATATAAAGATATTAATCATACAAAATAAAAATACAGCCTTAAATGATTTTTAAATACAGAGAATAGGCAACCCTTGCATGGGTTAAACTACGTCATCACTGAGTTCACCTTAAAGAGAGTAAGAAACAAAGAGGCGTTGATTTTAAACAATTGTTTCAAGAAATGTCCATCAATGCTCTAGAGTAATTATGATGAATAATACAAGGAAATAAGAATAGCAATAATTCGGTAGGTTCTAGAATTATTATAATGGGACTGTTCATAACCAAATTCGTAACAATATATATATATATATATATATATATATATATATATATATATATATATATATATATATATATATATATATATATATATATATATATGTATGTATATATGTATATATATATATATATATATATATATATATATATATATACATAAATATTATAGAGGATTTTAAGTTATTATTAAAACAAACAATGAATTAAAAACTTTATTATGATAGAAAATTATTGAAATATAAAAATTGGTCACTTGATTAATTTTGTATATAAAATTACATAAATTATTAAGAAGTATTTTTAAATCACAAATACTGCGGAGGCCACTACACTACCCCCTTTCTAGCTTAATAAATATTAAACGTTATTATTAAAATTAAAAGATTTTCAATTTGATATAGAAAATTCAAAAAATCCTGGTTTAAGACGGTCAATTGAAACAGTATCTGTTCGGGCACCAATTTGAAGTTTAAAGTATTTCTCGTTTCGCTCCAACACTTTGAACGGTCCATTATATTTACACTCTAGAAGCTTTTTTACTTCGTTTCTTATCCAAACATGAGTACAAGTAAGAAGATCCTTGTGAAAGAAAGGCACAAATTTAGAGTGATTGCTCCCTGGTTGGGATCGAATTAAGTCTATGGATTGGTATAAATTTAAAAGAAATTTAGACATGTTTTCTTCCCTTCCAGATTTTGCAAAGAATTCTCATGGTAAACGCAGTGTTTCACCCATATACAAATTCTGCAGGTGACGCTTTGATGTCTTCTTGGAAAACTGTTCGTAAACCCAGAAGAACTGTTGGCAAAGATTTGGTCCACTGTTGCTTTTTATGCGCAATAAGAAATACTTTTAATGAGTGATGAAATCTTTCCACCATTCCGTTTTCATTGCGGGTGAAAAGACGTTGTATGGTGTAGTTTTGCCCCAACAAGATTTACTAAATTTGTAAATAACTTAAAGTGAAACTGTCTACCTCTATCTGTAACAATTACTTCAGGACATCCAAAAGGACAAATCCAGTTCTCGAAAAATGCTCTAGTAAATTTTTCTGCTGTGATTCCATATAATGGAACGACTTCGACCCATCTTATAACTCGGTCAATTATTGTAAGTAAATAACGGTAGCCTTCTGATGGTGGCAGCGGACCAACAATATCTAAGTGTAAGTTTGAAAATCGTTGAGTTTCAAAAGGAAATCTACCAACTGGAATTTTAGTATGTCGAGATATTTTTGCAGCTCGACAGTATTGGCATATTTTTACCCAATGAATGCAGTCTTTATTAATTGAAGGCCAGACAAATCGTTGAGTAACTAGACGTTGTGTGGCTTTAGAACCAGGATGTGAGAATCCATGCAAATTATTGAATACTGTCTTGTATTCATTGTAAATGAGCACATGGCAACTATGTGCTCATTTACAATGAATACAAAAACAATAAGAATAACAACAATTCATTATGCTCTAGAGCAGTGATGGACAAAATTGTTTTACACTTGTGTTAGTGAGATAATTTGAGGGTACAGTGACAAGCAAAACGAAACACATTAAAACACATCACGAAACACATCATTATATTTATTCATATCAGATTGGAAAGAATCATAATGCCTCTTAATAACATTTTCTCTATACCTTTTAAATATTTGGTGACATAAAAGGCATTGTACATTTCCAAAAGCATTGTTTATCATAAAAAAATCTTTTAAATGCATTACCATTTATATTAAACACTGTAATTGAGAAAAAATGTGCACTCGTCAAAGTCTATTGAACGATTAAACTAAAGAGCATAAGAAAAAAAGAGGCGTTTCTTATAAACAATTGTTTGATAAAAAGTCCACCGCTGTTTTAAACACTTTATACACGGTTTTTATAATAGATTATTTTTTTTTATAAAATAAAACTAAATTTAATTAAAAAATCCTGATTTTTATCGAAATATAGTATATATTTGTTTCGACCAATCAAAACTAATTTTGAACTCCAGGGTTGCCAAGTCTCACATTAGACTTAACAAAGTTTCGGGCAAAATTATTTATTTGTGTATACTATATATAATAAGATTTAGATTTTTTTCACTTTTTGAGATTAACGGTTTGTTTTATTTATTATTATCTTTTTTTTTAAATTAAAATTCACCAATTCAGTTTGAAAGACACAATACGACTGATATTCCTTAAAAAATTATTTTCATATCAAACCATGAAAACTGACTGAGGGTGTTTAAATTTATTTTTTTATAAATAATTGGGAAAAACCAAAAATGTTTTATTGAGAGTATATTCAGAAATAGATTTCCTACATTGCAGTTTATTGCAGGTAGTTTTTTAAAGGGAGAAAAACCCTTTAAAAATCTCTGTACATGCAATAAAAAAAACAAAGGAAAACATTGGAAAGTTACAACTATTTTTTTTATATTTTAAAGGTTTGCAGGCAAAAAAATTGCTTAAATTTATTTTTCCAGGAATTAAGAAATTGCGAAATCGTTTTATTGAGGGTGCATTCAAAAACAGTGTTTCAAACATCAAGCTCTTGTAACTTCCACAATAAGATTACAATGATGAAAAAGACCTACATTGCAGTTTATTGCAGCTGGTTTTTTTAAAGTTTTTTTCCTGACAAAAAGAAAACATTGGAATTTTATATTATTTTTTATATTTTTAAGGCTTACAGGTCAACTAGAGAAGTAATTGATATACTTTATAAGGCCACACAAATCAACTTCTGAAACATTAAAACCAAATAAAGTTAATTAAGTCATTCTCTTATAATTCATTATCGAAGTTCACATATAAATTTAAATTATAAAACATTACGAGTAAAGACTGCTTAATATATATTAAATACCTTTTACAAACAATTTTTTTGAGACATTTCGTTTACAAAAATAAGAAAACTCTTTAAAATTGTTTAAACCCTTTAAAATTGCTTTAAATTGTTTAACGCTCCCACAAAGTAAAACTATTGGCAGAATTTAAAAGCAGCGTTGCCGCGCAAGAAATTCTTTTCCCACCAAAATTATAAAAAAAATCTATAAAAACGCTTTTTTGTCTACGAAAATCGAAATTTTAAAATTTATTTGGTTATTAAAAAGAACACTGATCCAATTACACTAGTAAGTAAATATAAAGATATTAATCATACAAAATAAAAATACAGCCTTAAATGATTTTTAAATACAGAGAATAGGCAACCCTTGCATGGGTTAAACTACGTCATCACTGAGTTCACCTTAAAGAGAGTAAGAAACAAAGAGGCGTTGATTTTAAACAATTGTTTCAAGAAATGTCCATCAATGCTCTAGAGTAATTATGATGAATAATACAAGGAAATAAGAATAGCAATAATTCGGTAGGTTCTAGAATTATTATAATGGGACTGTTCATAACCAAATTCGTAACAATATATATATATATATATATATATATATATATATATATATATATATATATATATATATATATATATATATATATATATATGTATGTATATATGTATATATATATATATATATATATATATATATATATATATATATATATATATATATATATATATATATATATATATACATAAATATTATAGAGGATTTTAAGTTATTATTAAAACAAACAATGAATTAAAAACTTTATTATGATAGAAAATTATTGAAATATAAAAATTGGTCACTTGATTAATTTTGTATATAAAATTACATAAATTATTAAGAAGTATTTTTAAATCACAAATACTGCGGAGGCCACTACACTACCCCCTTTCTAGCTTAATAAATATTAAACGTTATTATTAAAATTAAAAGATTTTCAATTTGATATAGAAAATTCAAAAAATCCTGGTTTAAGACGGTCAATTGAAACAGTATCTGTTCGGGCACCAATTTGAAGTTTAAAGTATTTCTCGTTTCGCTCCAACACTTTGAACGGTCCATTATATTTACACTCTAGAAGCTTTTTTACTTCGTTTCTTATCCAAACATGAGTACAAGTAAGAAGATCCTTGTGAAAGAAAGGCACAAATTTAGAGTGATTGCTCCCTGGTTGGGATCGAATTAAGTCTATGGATTGGTATAAATTTAAAAGAAATTTAGACATGTTTTCTTCCCTTCCAGATTTTGCAAAGAATTCTCATGGTAAACGCAGTGTTTCACCCATATACAAATTCTGCAGGTGACGCTTTGATGTCTTCTTGGAAAACTGTTCGTAAACCCAGAAGAACTGTTGGCAAAGATTTGGTCCACTGTTGCTTTTTATGCGCAATAAGAAATACTTTTAATGAGTGATGAAATCTTTCCACCATTCCGTTTTCATTGCGGGTGAAAAGACGTTGTATGGTGTAGTTTTGCCCCAACAAGATTTACTAAATTTGTAAATAACTTAAAGTGAAACTGTCTACCTCTATCTGTAACAATTACTTCAGGACATCCAAAAGGACAAATCCAGTTCTCGAAAAATGCTCTAGTAAATTTTTCTGCTGTGATTCCATATAATGGAACGACTTCGACCCATCTTATAACTCGGTCAATTATTGTAAGTAAATAACGGTAGCCTTCTGATGGTGGCAGCGGACCAACAATATCTAAGTGTAAGTTTGAAAATCGTTGAGTTTCAAAAGGAAATCTACCAACTGGAATTTTAGTATGTCGAGATATTTTTGCAGCTCGACAGTATTGGCATATTTTTACCCAATGAATGCAGTCTTTATTAATTGAAGGCCAGACAAATCGTTGAGTAACTAGACGTTGTGTGGCTTTAGAACCAGGATGTGAGAATCCATGCAAATTATTGAATACTGGCCTTCGAAACTTGAATGGAATAAAAGGTCTTGTTCGTTTAGATGACAGCCTTAGCGATTTCTTCATAATTAATCACTTCTATTTCTTCAATTCTGGAGAGTGCATCTGCAACAATATTTTGCTTAACTGTTATATGGCGTATATCAGTAACTGGGCTATGTAATCAAGGTGATGAAGTTGGCGTGGATTAGCTTTTTCTGGTTTTTGTCTAAAAGCAAACATAAGTGGTTTTTGATCAGTAAACAAAACATATTTATGACCCTCTGGCATGTGTCTAAAAAATTTAACGGCACTATATGCAGCTAAAAGTTCACGATTATATGTACTGTAATTTCGTTCTGTTGCAGATAATTTTTTGGAATAAAAGCCCAAAGATCGCCAGGTTTCTCCATCCCGTTGTTCTAATGCTGCTCCTATTGCAACATCTGAAGCATCAACTTTAAGGCAAATATCTGCATTGGAAATTGGGTATATTAACGTTGTCGCATTAGCTAGTGCAGTTTTGCATAAATTAAAATCATTCTCGCATTCGGGAGTCCATTGTAAAATTCTTTTATCGTTTTTCGCAGCACCTTTAGTAAGTTTATTTAGTTTTGTTTGAATTTTAGCTCCGTTTTGTAAAAATTTTCTATAGAAATTAAGCATTCCTAAGAATCTTTTCAGCTCCATAATAGTATTGGGTCTTTTAAAGTCACGTATAGTTTTAACTTTCGATTCCATTGGTGATATATCATCTGCAGATATTTGAAATCCAATAAAATCAACTTTGTTTGTACCAAATATACATTTTCCAGGATTAATTAAAATTCCGTGTTCATTAAACCGTTGAAGTAATAAATTTAAATGAGAAAAATGTTCCTGCTCATTTTTTTAAGCATTTAAAACATCGTCTATATATACATATAAACGAAGACAAAATCTAAACCCCTGCATACTTGATCTATATAACGCTGCAAGGTTTGAGCTGCATTTCGGAGTCCAAAAGGCATCCTAAGGAACTCGAAAAGTCCAAAGGGTGTAATTATCGCTGTTTTGTGCACATCTGCAGGATTTACGCGTATTTGATGGTACGCTCGAACCAAGTGCAGTTTAGAAAATATGGTGCAGCCTTCTAAATTGTACTTAAAATCGGTAATAAAAGGAATTTGTTTGTTGAGAAAACGATAATCGCCACATAGGCGCCAGTCTCCATTGCTTTTTGGAACCATATGAAGAGAGGATTTGACCATTCGCTTTTTGAAGGTTGAATTATTCCTTGTTCTAACATAAATTGGAATTCTTTCTTTGCAATTGCCACACGTTTGGGATCAAGTCGTCGCGTTTTCGCTGTTACAGGCCTTCCTGTAGTTTCAATAAAATGAAAAGCTTGAGTAACTTTAATTGTAGAAAGACATGAATTTATGCTTATAACATCAGGAAATTTTTCGAGCAATTTTTCGTATAGTGAATTATTCCTGTTTATATGAGAAATCATTGTAGATAATGATTGCGTATCAGTGTTTTGCCATCAACCAAAGTTCTATTATGAAGATCTGAACCAAGAATAGGACGAGTAACCTTGGCAATAATAAAAATCCAACGAAATGATCGCCTCAATCCAAGATTTAGTTCAAGCAATTTAGTACCATACGTTTGAATTTCCGAACCGTTTGCCGCAAAAAGTTTGAGTGGGCAAGATATAGTAACATTAACAGTCTTACCTAGGTATGGGATCACAGATACGTCAGCGCCAGTGCCAATAAGAAAATTCAATTTTGTAATACGGTCCTTAATTAATAGGCGGCTTGTTGTAGATTCAATTGTTTCGGTAGCCGCTGTGTCCGAAACAGTTTTTAGTTTTTTGTCGAATACGAACATGGAGAAATGCATTTTGTTGCTCTGGAATTGAATCGATTATGATACCAACACCAATCACTTTGCCTGTTGCGACTTTTGCTACGATGCCGTTTGCCAATGTTATCGCGAGAATCGAATCTTCTTCCTCTACACGTTTCAAATTTTTTTCAAGTGCTTCAATTTTTGCGTACATTTGTTCGAAAATGTTATCTGAAGATGATACTGTGTATACCTGAGGATAAGCGATGTCCATTATTTTATCTGCTTGCTGAGCCAGTGTTGTTAAATCTGCATTGCTTGTTAAAAGAATTGAACGTATGTTGTCTGGAAGTTGATCTAGAAACAGTGTTTTAAGAACATTGTCGCCTATATTATTTCCAACTGCAAGGGCTTTCATAGACTGTAAAAAATGCGATGGTTTTTGATCACCTATTACCAAACCACTAAATAGCTTCTTATTTTAACTTCTTATGAAATCGCAAATTATGAAATATGTCGCTCTTTGATTGCATTGTATTTTCTTTCTTGAGGTGGTGAAATCAAAATATCGCCCACAAATTTAAGATATGTTGGATCCAAGTTTGCAATTACATGAGAAAATTTTGTTTCATCCCTTGTTATATGCGCAAGAGAGAAAATAGTTTCAATTTGGATGAACCCTAACTGTGGTCGCTCTGACCAAAAATGTGGTAATTTTTGTAAGCTTGCAGATGCAGCAGCAATTTCTTGATTGTTCGATGAAACACGTTGTTGAGACGGATGTGGTGCATCTCCAATATGTTCCCGTGTTGGCGAATGTATTGTAGGCATTTCGGGGTCACCAAATTATAGAGGATTTTAAGTTATTATTAAAACAAACCTTTTATAAAAAAAAATGAATTAAAATTAATTAATTAATTATTATAATAGAAAGTTATTGAAATATAAAAATTGGTTTCAAAATTAACAATTAAAATCTAGTTCTACATTAACTGATATCATTATATATAATTGATATCATGTAAATAAATAAAAAATTGGTATCTTGATTAATTTTATATATATATATATATATATATATATATATATATATATATATATATATATATATACATATATATATATATATATATATATATATATATATATATATATATATATATATATATATATATATATATTATAATTAATTTTTTGTTTCAACGTTTATTTAAAGAAAAATTTTATTGTAATTACTATAAAATAAACAAAAGATAGTATAAGTAGCATATTACTATACACTGTCCAATAAACGAGCTCTATAGTATAATTTACATATATATGTATGTATTAATATAAAGAGAAAAATTTTTTAAAATTAATGAAATTTATTTACAGAATTTATATAAGGTTGTATTTTTATTTGATAATATAACCTACTTCATAATGAAAAAATATTTAAAAAACATTACAATAATATTTATTTTAATAAAAGAAAAACTCAGGAAGATAAAGAGAAAAAAAATCGGTTTTAACTAAGCCACCAGTAATTGCTAATATTCAAGTTTGGAAGTATGCTTTTATCCGAACGAAAAAAGCTAGTATCGAATCTACTATTCTCAGGTGTCAGTTGATTGCTAGAGATAGCTTTTACATTTGTTCCTCTATGTCATGGTTTCTCAAAGTATGTGCCGCGGCACACTGGTGTGCCGCGGCACACTGGTGTGCCGCGGCACACTGGTGTGCCGCGACCTGATCGTTTGAGTGCCGCGGAAAATAAGCTTTGTGTAATTTTTTTTTCACATCCTTATTCCAAAAAAAAAAAAAACATTTTTAGCAAATTCCATTTTTGACTTTTTGTCCCTGCAGGCGCAAAATATTATGTACATGTACACGATACACTCCAAACGAAAGAACCGACTGGTAATTTATTTTTTAAAATACATATGTATGTCATTCTCGATAATTCAATTAGAAATTTGCTTACATACGCCGGCGACTGAAATAGAAATAAATCAGTTTTTGAAAAACTTACTGGAAAACAGCAACAGACACTTTTTTGCTCTGCTTACATTTTTTTGCTGCATACTTCCAAAAATGATTTACAGCAGCGATAGGCAAAACAAGGGCGCGGCGCCAATGCTTAGTGCCAGTTTACATTGAACGATTTTTGCCGCTGCAATTTTTGTCTTCCTTTCTTTAAAATTGCATTTGCGTTTACATTGAACGATTTTTGTCGCAGATATTTTATGCATACATACATACATACGTATGTAATTTTTGATATTTTCTTTTTTAAGTATATTCTTACGGTAAACAAACAAGGAATTTACGTATTACGAATTGCGGGAAAAAGAAATTGCAAGAGTACATGCCTATGTGTACACTTTTTAGTTTCTCTCTTCCCCTATTAGCTCTATTCCCCCTATTTACCTACAAACTAAGAATTGCAGCGACAAAAATCGTCCAATCTAAACAGGCACTTACGCTCTTACATCGTGTACATGTGCACACGTATTGCAGAGAAATAAATAGCATAAATCAGTCTCACTCAGTGATGGTATTTTGGTGCTTTTCGTGTATTTTTTGGTGCTTTTTGCCTCATCATAAACGCGAAGTTTTTTAAAATACCCGTTTTTAAAAAGCGGGTATTTACGGTGCTTTTCACAATTATTCACGGTGCTTTTGGTGCTTTTTTGGACAACTAAGAATTTTTTTCTTAACATATGTTGTGTATAAACATATATGTATGTATATATGTACATATATTGCATTATTTGTTTTGTTATGCTTTATAATTATCGTATATTCAATATTTAGGATATTGTCCCAATAATGTTTATAACAATAAATATTTATTGTGTATAAGCTCGTCTAGATGAAGGCCAACATTTCGCTGTTGCTCAGACAGCTCATCAGTAGACTTTGTTTCTAAACGGTTACACATTGTATACTTCTGCTAAAAATGCAATTCAATTGTTTTGCCGTTGTACGTTTGCTGAAGGTAAAATTTAGTAAATGGGAATGAAAATTTCTCATTTGTCTGTCGGACTACACAGAAACACTCCTCACGCCCCATAGAGCATGTATATAAAGTTTGGTCAAAATCGTTGTAGTAGTTTTTGAGTTTAGCGATCACGAACATACACGTAATTTTTATATACGTAGAGATTAAATGAATTGTATTTTTTTTTCGTATATGTTAATAAATTCTGTTATTTGATCTTAAATCCTTTGTTTATTTTAAATCAAAAACTAAAACAAATATTTGATTTTACATATTATTTTTTATAAAATATTGCTTAATATTTTTGACATACAATACATACCTAAACTAAAAAAAAGTGCTTTTTACCCATTTTTTGCGTTTTTACCCTTTTTGGATTAGCTTACTCTGCTTTTGTTGTTTCTAGAGATACCAACACTGGCAATAACAAAGAAAATGTAGTTTGGTGCTTTTTACCAGAAAATTTTTTAATTTTTACCCCTTTTCACCCGCTTTTTGCATGCTCGCGGTGCTTTTGTTGATCCAAGAGTTACCAACACTGGTCTCACTCGAGCACTAAAACACGATGGACGTGTTGCGCTTGTTGTTAAAAATTAGCGTTGCCATGTGCAAAAAGTGAGATCCCCAGATATTCATATGAAATTAACCTGAGGAAATACTAGTTCTTATGAACAAAATTTTTATGAGGGAATGGAGATTTAAGATTTCAAATTTAGGTATGACATGAAAATGTCAGATCTGGCAATAGTGATTCTTTATGTGTGTTTGTGAGGGCAAACAAAATGTTTATATGTATTTTTGCCTATCGCTGATTTACAGTTACTTACTTAACATCTCGCAATCATGCAGTCAAATACAAGAGCGAAATGAAAAAAGAGAAAACAATAAAATTGAGCAGACAATGTAGCCGATTCAATTCAAATGTAACAAACCAAAACACTGCCACACAAAACTTTCAGCATTGTGGTTATAATTTTGTGTTAAATTTCTCTAAATCTAAAAAGCAATTAAAATCGCTTTTTAAAATATATTAAGTATGGACCAATGGCTGAAAAGAACTCTGAATCCGGTACAAACTGATGAAAATGTTGCATCAAGCAACAAAAAGCAAAAGGTGACTACAGTAAAGTACGGATAAATGCACATCGGTTTTCACCCGACTTTTTGTGCACTTATCCGTTCTTTGCATTTATGCCAACCTCGGATAAATGCACAAATATTGCAATTATACAATTATTGGGTAAATGCAAATTTTTTGCATTTACATATAGTTACAGAGAAAGAAATCAAACTATGTACATACATATATGCTTAGAGTATATATACATATGAGCATAAGTTCCTTAAAAATATAAGATAAAATAGACTGTTGATGATTTTTATAAACAAAATTTTAACCCTAGAAGGGTACTGTGAGTAAAATTTACTCACATAAGGAATAGATTTGTTCGTAAATCAGCAGTTCGGCCACACTGAAAGTCAAGGCACTAGCAGTGCTTGACCCACTCTGTTATTAGTCGGCTGCCGCAAGCATTGAATGGTGTTGTTTGATTTATCGCGCTTGTGGACAATTTAGAAAAAGTTAGTGAGTAAAATTTACTTATCGGTACCTTTTACGTACTAAATTATGTGAGTCAATTTTACGCATCAGTACCCTTTACGTACTAATTTGGGTGAGTCATATTTACTTATCAGTTACTTACTACGTGTCTAAAAATTATATTTTGTGCTGAATTATGACAATTATGTTTTTGTTTTGTATTATGTTACCGTAAAGAAAACTATAGAGCATACAAATGGCAGGTCGCGGGCTATCAAAACAAAATATTTTAGATGCAATACTTGAACTAGAATCTGAGGAAGAAGACAATTTGGAGTTCGAGCTTTTTAACTTTGATAAGGGTTCTTGGGACAGTGTTGCAGATCCGGAATATCAATCAGAAACAGAAGAATTAAATGATGTCGAAGAAAATTTGATACACGGAATCATAAATGCAGGAGCTGAAAAGGAAGAAAGGGAGGAAACATATGGAAGCAGCAAACATAAAAAACAGAAACTTAGTGAGGGGAGAAGAAATAAAAGATCAGCTGCTCAAGAAATTCGTGAAACAGAAGAGGTAATTACAATTATTACACCTAGTACCAACAATCTGATCGGAAAAGATGGAACTTTTATTTGGAGTAAGGAACCTGTTGCTGCGCTAGGTCAAAAAACTCCTTCAAAAAATATTGTTCACATTCGCCCTGGCCCAACAGCGAATACAAAAAATTCGCTCTGTCCTGCCAGCTGCTTCAAACTGTTTTTTACCGCAGACATATTGGAAGAGATTTTGGTTTATACAAATAAAGAAATAAACATTCAAAGGGAGAACTAATATGAGCCTGGCGTTGAAGAAATCCATTCAAAATATTGTAGGCGCAAGCCAAGAGGCCCATAGTGCCGGAGAAGACCAAAAGGGGCCAATAAAGTACTGTAATTTTTGTAGTTATACCAAACGTAGATACACCACCACTTATTGCAATTGTGGATTAGCTATTTGCGGTGAACATGCACAAAAAAATTGCCCTGGCTGTGCTTGAAAAACAATTGTTATGTATTCATAATCGTCAAAAATCGATAATAAAGTATTATTTTTGCTTATTTTATATATTAATAAAAAATTACACTTATATTATATGCTAGCTTTCAATTTTTTTTCATTTAAAAGTACTATTTTACAAAATAAATCTGATTATAACGTAAAAATTCTGAAGTGAGTAAAATTTACTCATCGGTACCTATAAGCGCCTACAATTTAACCGTACCCTTCTAGGGTTAATTTTATTGGTAATTCATGTATATTTTTGTTTGTCTAATAGAGTTAAACAAAAAAACTTAAAAACCTAAATCATAAATCATAAAGTTTTAACGTACATACTACACATATGTTTTTACAAACTTTCATATATCGTACATATTATGTAAATAAAATTTTTTACAAAACTTAAAGAATCAGTTCAGTTTAAAAAAAGTCTTTAAAAAATCACATGTGTGCAAAGTTAATTTGCTTTTGTTTTAAAAAAATAAAAATTTTTTACTATTAACAAGAACAATTATTAAAAAAAAGTTGGTATGGAAGATTATATAGTTGACGAGCAAACTGAAGAATCTGAATCAGATTGCCTTGGATCACATGAGGTGAAAAAATCGGAAACCTTTTTTTGGACCAAATTTGTGGTTCCTACCTTAAAAAGCTTTTCTTCTAAATTTTCGAAATCGAAATTTTCGTTTTTGGATTGGATGTAATTTTTAAGAGTGTGAAAAGCTTTCACAGCCTCTGTGTGGCTAGGAGTCTCCACATTATTAGATTCTTCACTTTGCTCGTCAACAGGTTCCAGATTTTGATCTTCAGAATTGTCTCTCCATCCAATTTCTTTTAAAATATCAGTTTCAGTGAGTTCACCATAACATTCTATGTTATTATCACATTCTAAAAGCAAATTAAACTCCGCTTCTGGAATCGGTGGTAAATCAATTACTTCTTCTATATCGATAGGTTCTTCCAACCTATTTATGAAACCAGCTTTTCTAAAGCAATTTTGAATTACTGTTGGTGTTACCAGCCACCATGCTCTCTTTACTATTTTAAGGGCTTCTAAAACAGTCACACTTTTTGAAAAATTATCAATTGAAATCCCTGCCTCCAAAGCCAATAACTGTTTCCGTACTAGGGCTGTGCGGTAATGAACCTTAAAACTTTTAATTATACCCTGATCTAAAGGTTGGATTAAGGAGGTTGTACATGGTGGCAAGTAATGTATAGTTATGTGTTGAAAAATAACATTATTTGGAATTTTATGACAACTAGCGTTGTCAACAAAAAGTAGAATGTTCTGTTTCAGGCTTTTATCGAAATCGGTCAAAATTTCAGTCCATATGGAGCTACTCATCCAGGCATTTCTTTGACCGTAATATGGAATCGGAATAACTTTTCCCCTAAAGTTGTGTGGTTTTTTTGATTTTCCTATAGCATACACACGCTTATCAGACCCATTCCAATTACACAAAAATAGCAAAGTTAATCGCAGTTTTGATATTTTCCCTCCAGACACTCCCTCGCCTTTCGAAGCAAATGTACCTGTAGGCATTGCTTTATAAAACAGTCCTGTTTCATCTGCATTATACACCTGGCAAGGATGCAGGTCTTTGACTAAATCCGGTAGCGTTGAATTTGTCCACTTTGCACTAGCTGCGTAATCTGCATTTGCCTTTTCACCACTAATTTTTCGAAAGGAAATGTTTTCATTGGTTTTCCAACGGTGCAGCCAACCAGCGTTTGCCTCGAAACCTTCTACCTCCATTGAAACTGCAAACTTGTTGGCTCTTTCGCAAATCATGGTCCCACTGATGATTGCATTTTTGGATCTCATATCTTTAAACCACACTGAAACTGCCTTATTCACCATATTATACTGTCCTGGTTTGAAGCGTTTCCGATTGGTGTTTCCATGATAGTCGCGAATAGCTTCGAACTTTTGTTGATTTTTTAAACATCGCGAAATTGTTGAAATATTTACATTATATTTTTCAGCGAGGCTCTTCCGACTACAGCCGGCGTTAAAGGAGTCAATCAATTTCAGCTTTTCTTTAACGCTCAATGTGTGCTTTTTTGAACTCATGGTTATCTGAATGCAAAACATTGAATTTGTTAATTTTTACTCAAAAGTATTTTAAAAATGTATATATTTTACTTACAAAAAACCAAATTTTCTTCAGCAAACGAGCGATTGACTTAAATTTGTTTTCGATTCTCTTTTGATCTGTCTTTCTACACATACCAGCGTTGTAATTTTACGTTCCTTTTTTTGTACCTTTTTTTACTTTTTGTAGAAAAAAGTGCTTAGGTGTAAATTAAAATTAACTATTTTAGTTGTGCATTTATGCATACGAAGTTGTACTAAAAATGTCTCTTGAGGCTTGAAATTATTATGCACTTATGCAGTTTTTGCATTAATCCGTGTTGCACTTATCCGTGCATTTTTACATGAAAAAATATAAAAGAGGCTTATGGCTTCGAAACACGTTGCACTTAAGCGTTTTTTGCATTTATGCGTGTTGCACTTATCCGGATTTTACTGTATACGAAAATACAGTCCAGAGTACCTAAGTTTTGGGTTTCATTGGAATGAGGACAAAGAGCGACCCAGACCTATATGTGTCGTTTGTTTGGCAACTCTTTCAAATGAAAGCATGAATCCATCAAAACTACAGAGACACTTGGACACAAATCATCAAACACTGAAAGACAAGCCAATTCAGTTCTTTGAAAAAAAGTTGGCTAGTAATAAAACATCACAAACGAATTTGGCGCATTTCACAACGATAAATGACAAAGCTACAAAAGCTTCTTACTGCCATACCTAAATTGGCGCGTCAAGCGTTGTCTGGCTGTCAAAAGTTCTCATGTCCATACATTTTGTATGGAGCATACCGAAATAACGCGGCGTAAACGCTTTGCTATTGGAAAATCCGATTTTGACAACGCGTTAAGAAGTGAAGTTGACTGAAGAAGTACTATTGTTTATTTTTTTAATGTGTCATTAATGCTCAGTGCTGCCACAACCAAAAAAATTTTTACAACCAAAATTCGCTTTAAAAGTTAACAAATGAGAAAAAAATCTTATAAATAACTAATTTTTTCAGATCTTAATTATTTTATTTTAATTTTAATTTAAATAACAAAATTTTAATAACAAAATCACAAACAACAATGTCTCCCGGCAACCTGTTAAAATAATCAGAGTTGTTTTATTTGTTTGTTCGATAACCCTGTTTTAATCGTTTTGACATAACGTTGACGCTTTTATTTAGGTATGGCATTTCAGCGTTAAAGCTCGGCATGAAAAAACGTTGCGCTTGACGCTTTTATTTAGGTATGACAGTTACTTGCTATGTTTGAGAATTGCACAGGTTGGTAAGCCACATACCATTGGTGAAACACTGGTTTTGCCAGCCATTAAAGATGCTGTTGGTGTTATGTTTGACGAAAAACATGTAAAAGAAATTATGACAATTCCACTTTCGAATAGTACAGTCGGACGAAGAATAGATGAAATGGCACAATGGACCGAAGGTACTATGATACAAAGAGTTTCGCAAAGTAAATTTTTTGCGCTGCAGCTAGATGAATCTACTGATGTTCAGGGTCTTGCTCAACTGCTTGTTTATATACGATTTATTTGGAACAACGCACCTCACGAGGAAATGTTATTTTGCGATCCAATATTGAGAGGTACAAGTGAAGAAATATTTAAAACGCTTGATATGTATGTAAAATCAAAAGATCTTGACTGGAAAAAATGCGTCGGGATTTGTACTGATGGAGCCAGATCTATGTGTGGTAAAAGAAGCAGTGTTGTTACTCGCATTCAAGAAATCAGTCCGGACGCAAGGTGGACTCATTGTAACATTTATCGAGAAATATTGGTTTCAAAACATTTATCAGACAATTTAAAAAGCGTTCTGGACCTATCCATAAAGATAGTAAACTACATCAAGACAAAACCGTTGCAATCACGATTATTTGGAAAGCTTTGCGAAGAAATGGGATGTAAACATAAAGCACTTTTACTTCACACGGAAGTTCGTTGGTTGTCTAGAGGCAAGGTTTTGACAAGGCTTGTAGAACTACGTCTCTGAACCTTTTTGGAAGAAAAAACAGAGTTAGCGGCATGTTTACTCGATGACCAATTCATCATGAAGCTTACATATTTGTCTGATATATTTTTGAAACTAAACGAATTGAATTTATATCTTCAAGGATCAGGTGTAGATATATTTTCAGTTCATGATAAAATTCGCGGATTTATAAAAAAATTGATCTCTGGAAAAAAAAATTCAAAACCACAATTATGATTGTTTTGAGACATTATTAACATTTCCAATTGAGAAAAATATGAATCTTGAAGATAATGTCGCTGTTGATATTACTGCACATTTGAACTCATTACGAGAAAATTTTGAAACTTACTTTTTGGAGGAAATGGAAAATTATAGCCAGAAAATTTGGATTGTAGACCCGTTTCAGAGCAATATTACAAGTAATTTATCAACAAAAGCACAAGAAGAACTTATTGATTTATCAGAAGATTTTTCACTAAGACGAAATTTTAACCGGAGTAAAATAATAGAATTTTGGTTGTCCGTTGAAGACAAATATCCAACCATTTCTACTGATGCCTTAAAAACACTACTACCTTTTTCATCGTCCTATCTTTGCGAAAAAGGATTTTCGGAAATGGTAGGAATTAAAACTAAATATCGGAATCAATTGCAATTGTCCAATTCTCTACGTTTGAAATTATTTAACGAGGATGTTGATATCGACGCCATTATTAACAAAAATCGAAAACAAACTCATTCCTCACACACTCCCAAATATTAAGATTATTCTATTAAAATTAAGTTTGCATTATATAAATTACATAAGTAGGAGTAAGGTTTACTAAAAAAATATCTAATAAATAGTATATATTATATACTATATAATAAATAACACTTAAAAATAAAATTTATTTATTATTTCCGATGTGCCGCGGAAAATTGGTAATTTCCTGAATGTGCCGCAATGTGAGCAACTTTGAGAACCGTTGCTCTATGTACATACATATATGAAAGAGTATAGGGACACCTGTGGTGTCCTGTATAAAACCGTTCTTCAGGCGTAACCATTCTGTATCGTTTTGGCAATATTTTATTTTTTATTTATTTGTTTAAATTTTGAGGTATCTAGCACAAAAAGATATGTACATAATCTTATAAATGAAAGTGCTAGTGATTGAGCAGATAATAGAATACATGGATTACAAAAATTAACATTAACTTTAATATGACATAATAACTTGTTAATAAATTATCAGTAAATATGAGTCAAAAATGAGGATCTTAATAAAGTTATAAAAAATAGGACGATTAAGAAAAATTAAAAAGAGAAAAATTACGTAGTTACATTACTTAATGCATATAATTTACACAACTCCCTTTTAAAAATAACTGCGTTGCTTGTTGCGATAAGAGACTTCTATGTTTTTGTTGAATTATTTTCTTTCCGCGGCTGGACCTGGCAAAAATTATTCTATTGTAAAGATAAGTCGGTTGTTGCGATGTAATGATTTTGTGCAGTAAAATAAGACATTTGAGTTTGAGAAGATTAACAAATTGCATCTTGAAGATTTGGTATGAATAATATGAAATGTGGTCATGGCGACTTTTCTGAAAAACAAATCTTGCTATGTTATTATATGCAGCGTTTAATCTACGTAGATCATCGCTATCACAATTCGCAAATAGCTCGCAACCATACAAAAGCGCTGGGATAAGAAATGTTTTTGCCAGTGACATTCGAATGGCAAAAGGAGTGGAATCTTTAACAGCCCATAGATTGCGTATCATACCGTATACTCTTCCCACGACGACTTTGATATGGTTGGACCAGTTAAGTTTATTATTAAATGTGACTCCTAAATTAGTCGCCGAGTCAACAGAAACTATGCAGTCACCATTTATTTTTATTTCAAAGTTGTGAGTGATATTTGCAGAACTTGACATAAATAAACATTTCGATTTTGATGGATTTATGCATAAACCATTGGCCCTAGCCCAAGTGTTAATTTTGTTGAGATCATGATTTATCTTGCTTACACATGTAACAAGATCAGCTATAGTGGAGCTATTGTAGATTTGAACATCATCTGCATACATTTGGATTTTACTACAGACCAGAGTGTCAGTTAAATCATTTATAAATGAGCAAAACAAAAGAGGACCAAGAATTGAGCCCTATGGTACTCCCCTGGTGACATTAAGCGCTTTAGAGTATGCACCATTATAATTTACCCTTTGAGATCTGGAGCTTAAGTAAGATGAAACCAAATTGCAAGCTGTGTCCGAAAAATTAAACAATTTTTTAAGTTTCATTATAAAAATTTTATGATCCACAGTATCAAACGCCTTGCTGTGATCTAAAAGGACTAATAATGCTACCATGTTATCGTCAAGTTTTGATCGGATATCTTCTACAACCTCCACTAATGCTGTTATGCAGCTTCTGGTTTTTATGAAACCCGATTGCCTATCGGATAAATAATTACTTATCTGTTTACCCATAATTTTCTCAATAACTTTGGATACGAATGGCGATTGATCGAAATTCATTGTTCGTCTTTGGGATTGGTATGATTTTTGATAATTTCCATTTTTCTGGGAATGTAGACTTCGTCAGAATCGTGCTAAATAGATAAGTTAAGTAAGGCAATACCTTAGGAACTAATATTCTTAAAAAAATGGGACTTAAATCGTCCATCCCAGTGGCATTCGATTTTACTGTAGTAAGGCAGGCAAGAACGTCCAGCTGGTCAACACAATGAAAACTAAATGGGTTTGATATTGGAACATGGCATAGATTATCGTAAATATTACTGTCTGTTGATGGTATAGATATATTTAAGAATTTATCATTTAGTTGATCTGCATCAGCATCATGGTTAGGTGAAGGATCACTTTTCTGCCCCGATTTCGTTTTTTCGTATTTCACTCCATTTAGATTTGCAATCAATTGCGGACGAGAACTTCCGCTGATAAAACAGGGATTTTGCAGCCTTAATGCGGTTAGTTACTTCTCTACGAGCAGCTTGATGCTTGGCCTTAAGATCATCTGTTTTGAACCTCTTCCACCGAGAGCAAGCATCATCACGTTTTTTTATCAAACGTTTTATGTCAGGAGTAAACCAAGGCTGTTCTTTGGCTTTTATAAGTTTAGTTTTCAGAGCAACATAAGAATCAAACAGATTATTAACATTATTTTGAATGAAATCCACTTGATCGTCCACACTTTCAATTGAATAAATTTGATCCCAGTTTATATTTTCAAGAGATCGATTGAGTGATATATAATCAACGTTACGAAAATCCCGATGTGAAATGTAAGCATTTTGATTTGCAACTGGTAAATCATAAGTTAAAAAAAGTATATCATGCTTTGAAAAAGCAGATGCAGATAGCTGGTCATAGAGAAGCACTTTAGCATTATGGCTCACAAATACAATATCAATTAAACTATTTGATGTCGGATGAAAATGTGTCGGTATAATAGTGTTTACAGGGCTTAAATCAAGAGCCTGCATTGGTTCAACTAGTGTGTTCTCACTCAGTAGGTTATTATTAAAATCACCAACAATTATAATATCATTATATTGAATCGAAACGTTTTCGAGAGTGCTAATAAAAGGTTTAAAATTTATGTTGTTGTTAGCTCTATATACTCTACCTAACAGCATTTTTCTTCTGTCCGAAGTACAGATCTCAATAAACAGATATTCAATCTCACTGCCGGAGTCAGACCGCAATATCTGGTTACATCGAATGCCATTACGAATGTAGACTGCGACTTCAACACCACGAGCTCTAATTTCAGTACATTAACCAAAATTCTCCTGTCAGAACGAAAAAAGCCTGAAACCCGACAGATTGAATATAGAGTCTGAAACTCCAACCGGAAACCAAGTTTCGGACACAAATATAATATCTATTTCTGATCCCGCATAAATGTATCTATATTCATCCATTTTATTGTTCAGACTTTGCGCATTTAAGTGAACGATTTTTAGGCCATTTTTCTATTTAGAAAGAATTCTTATCATATTGTGTACACGCAGTCTTTAGAGCGATAATTACCTGAATAGAACATGATAAAATTGTGAAAATTCAACGCAATTAAAGTAATAACAATTTGAATATGTATTAAAAATGAAGTTGTGTAGTATAAATTCAATAAACATATTTTGTAAACAAACTAAGTTAAGGATACAATTTATGACAAAATTTATTAGAAGACACAGTGTTAAAAAATTTATTTGCCTGTTTTTTAGTTTAAAAAATAGAAATATTTTACGCAGGTTGGCCATCACAGCTGTTTTCGATGATATCCATATCGGCAGCACAGGGAAACACATCATACAGGAGTTTAATTTCATGAATTTGTAATAATTCATCATTTGCTGTCTTTTTAATGTAAACAAATCCACGCAAGGTAAAAGCACTATGTATGAGTCTTCTCTTTTTAAGGCTAATAGCAGTCCGAAAAATTTGAAAGTTTGTTTTAGTTAAATTTTCGTTAATATAAAATCGATTATCGGAGTTTAGCCCGATATGTTTTAGGCGAAATATAAATTCTTTATGTAGTTTCTTAAAGTTTGCCAAGGATTTCATAAAGAAATTCTTGTCATAGGGAGACCACATCTGTTCTATATTTCAAGACTATATCCAAAGTGTCTTTTATTTACAACTCATATATTAAGCATATTATTAAAAACTAACAGGGTGCCTCATAAAGCCATTATGCGTGAATGTAGTTAGTGTAACGTACGTAAGCACAATAACCATACAACATCTCCCTTTACAAGTAATAAAAAATAAGAATTAAAAATATGAAGAACTACAAATAAAGAATATATAGTTATAGTTAAATAATTATTAATCTTACAATTCCTAATAAAAATAATGCAAATCAGAATCATAAATTTGTAAAGTTGCAGAAATCTAAATTCACAAATCAAGCCTTTCTGGTTGTCTTATAGCTCTTCCCCTTTTCGTTACATACTGCTGATCTCTACTAACAGTGCTTTCACTCTGTTGTTCTACTACCTCCTCCCTTTTCCTATCCCTGTCACCATCTCCCTTACCGTGTTCACCATTCTCAACGGTACTAAAATCCTCAACATTTGAATTATTCCTAGGCGATTTTCTAATGTGTTCTAAGTTCCTTCTATAAAGCGATCCCTTATTATCTAACACTATGTAAGACCTTGGTTCCCTACACGCCTCTTTTACCTCACCATGAAACCATGACCCAGTTGGAGTCTTTTTAAACATAATTTTCTCCCCTTCATTAACTAACTCAGGACTTTTAGATTTCCTATTATAATATTCTGAACATTTTTTCAGATTAGACTTCAACTTATTACTGTATTCTTTGGTGTGCACCAGCCTGGGTATAAGGTTGTCTACAATTGAAGGTACTCTTGTACGTAGTGAACGTGACATCAACAACTCAGAAGGACTCGGTAGATCTCCCTTCGGTGTTGTTCTATACTGCAAAAGAGAAATATAAGGATCGGAACCACTCTCCAAAGACTTTAATAAAAGCCTTTTGATTGTCTGAATTGTCCGCTCTGCCAAACCATTTGACCTGGCCAAATACGGGCTAGAAGTCCTATGCTCTATACCCCAATTCCCACAAAATAAACTAAATTCTCTTGTTGTCTAAAGCTATTTTTCTTCCGGCTTGAGGTCAAATTTTTTTTTTTTTCAAAAGTTTTATAAATAAAAAAACCAATTTTTATTTGTTTTTTTCGTAATTTATTAATGTTTTTACCAATATTTCGATCAACTTCGTTGATCATCATCAGGGGACTAAAAGCTTTTTATTTTGTACTATGTTTATTTATTAAATTTCTATATATTTGCGCGCAACTCTCAACGTCTCTCTTATAGTTTAATCTCTTTTCGGTTGGTACATTAATAATATGTAGCATTTCCAGAGTATATCTCTTTTTGTAGTTGTTTTCTCTTTGTAATATTTTTACATTTTTAAAGTCTGGTTTGTGTCCCGTTGCTGCACAATGGGCGGCAAGTGCTGTTTTTGGTGTTTCAGAATTTTTAATTATTTTTATGTCCGATTTATGGGATGCCAGTCTTGTCTTTAATTTTGACTGTGTAGTTCCAACATATACTTTTGGACACATATTGTTCCCGTCTCCATTGCAACCGATTTGATAAACCAAATTCGATTCTTCTTCTTTCTCCCGTTTTGATTTTGTATTACTGAACAACTGGTTATTATTATTATAATTTTTGAACGCTAAGTTGTTTTTTTCTTTGTTGTAAATGTTTGATTGTTTTAATCTTTCAGAAAAACCTGGTATGTAAATTGTAGATTTATATATCTTTGGAGATTTTGTAACTTTTTCATTTTGTTTGTTTTGTATGTTCGTTACTTGTTTTACTAAATCGTCAATAGTTGGTTTTGGAAAATCATTAGCCTGTAATATATTTTTAATTTTAGATATATTCTTCTCATGAAAACTCTCATGGCTTATATTTAAAACTCTTTTTATAAAATTTTTCGCGGTGTTTATTATAACTCTTCTCGGATGCTTCGAATAGAAATTAATTAATCGGTCTGAGCACATAGGTTTCTGGTACCAATCTAACTTAAGTACTGAATTCCGTCTGGTTATGATGCAATCAAGATATGGTAGTTTATTATTATTTTCTATTTCCATTGTAAACTGGATTTGGTTATTATAAGTATTTAGTTTTGTTAACGTCTCCTCTACCTTGTCTGATCTGACTATGGCGAATAAGTCATCTACGTACTTTGTAATTATGCGTGGCTTGATTTCCATTTTCTCTACGGTTGCGTTCAAAAGTTCTTCCATTAAAATATCGGCTATTATCGGTGAGATAGGTGAACCCATTGGCATTCCCTTCCTTTGCTCATAAAATAAATTCTTGTATTTAAAATAACGGTTTTCTTTGGCGCAAAAATATAAAAGTTCCATGAAATCACCTTTTGAAATTTTTGTAAAGTTTTGTAATATATTCCATTTACTTTCAATGATTTTTAATGCGAGATTAACTGGGATACTAGGGAAGAGGGAGACAACATCAAAAGAGATGAGAACTTCATTATCTTGTATTTTAATGTTATTAATTCTTTGTTTGAACTCTACTGCATCTTTTACATTGTAGGTCGAATGCCTAGTTAAGTTTTTCAGAATATCCGCCAAGTACTTAGATAACCTATGTGATGGTGAATTAACTGATGAGCATATCGGTCTAAGTGGGTTGTCAACTTTATGAATTTTGGGCAATCCATATATCCTCGGTGGAACTGCGGTTTTTACGGTTAATCTGCTCTTTTTGGACAAATTTATACTGTTTGTGTTAACCAGTTTTTCGATGAGGGTATTATTTTTATTCTGTAACACCATTGTTGGATCTTTTTGAAGACGCTTATATGTACAAAGATTTCCAACTATATTGTTCATTTTTGTTTCATAGTCAGTTTTCTTCATTGCTACTGTAACATTTCCCTTATCAGAATTCAATATAAGTATATCATCATTTTGTTGTAAAAATTCTCTTGAATTAAAAAGCGGACCATTATCAGACATGAAAATACATGAAATTCCATGCGTCGAAAAAATTGACTTCAATTTTCTTATTACGTGAAAAGCCCTATAGCCTTCATTCAGCAATTCAATCTCTACAAATTTAGAAAAATAGTCTACACGAGGATATACGTTTTACCCCTAAGCTCAAAAAGGTCACATCCAACCTTATACCAAGGCACCTCAATAATCTCATGTGGCATCAATTCAGGCCTTGTGTTCGATCCCTGATACTTTAAACAAATTTCGCAATTAGATACAATATTGTCAATGTCATTGTAGATATTTGGCCAATAAACTGACTGACGTGCCAAATTTTGACATCTGGTAACACCCAAATGGCCTTCATGGATTCTACTTAAGACCATCTTCCGGAGGCTCCCTGGGATAATTATTTGATGATTCTTTAGCAAAACATTCTTCAAAACACATATTTCGTCCTTAATTTTGTAATAAGGTGCAACATCTTGTTCCACTTCTTTTCGGTTCTTAGGCCAGCCATTTTTCACGTAAAACATAATTTTCAAAAACGTTTCGTCTCTACCACTATGTTCCCTTATCATATCAATATCCGCAAAAGGTATTTCCATATTTGAAGCAACAAAATTACAGTGCAAAGCTATTTCACTATCTACTTCAGATAATGTCGTATGCTCTAATGGTGCCCTAGACAATGTATCCGCTATCTTTAAATCTCTCCCTGGCTTGTAAATTACTGCTATTTCATAACACTGCAATCGCAGCATAAATCGCTGAAGTCTTAGAGGTATCTTATAAAGAGGACGATCAAAAAGACTGACTAAAGGTTTGTGATCTGTTTCCACCACCACCTTAGAGCCATACAGATATTGATGAAATTTCGTACAACGAAAGAGAATTGCTAATAATTCCTTTTCAATTTAGGCATAATTCTTCTGTGTATCTGTGAGAGAAACAGATGCATAAGCAATAGGATTTTTACCGTGCAAAATTGTCGCTCCAAGTGCAAATTGTGAAGCATCTACTGACAGGGTTATTTCTTTCCCAGGATCAAAATAAGTAAGGACTGGCGATGTTGTAATATCCTTTTTCAAATTATAAAATTCCGCATCGTGCACTGACGTCCAATGCCACTGCACTTCATTCTTCAATAATTCCCTCAAATTCTTGTTCTTCATTGATAGATTTTCTACGAATGGACCTACGTAGTTTACCATTCCCAAAAATCGCAGTAAATCTTTGACGTTTCCCGGTTTCGGCATCTGAAGAAAAGCCCTTACCTTTTCTTCATCAGACTTTATCCCTGACTTATCAAATATATGGCCTAAAAACTTTATTTCAGTTTTAAAAAAGTTGCACTTAGACTTATTAAATTTCAAGCCAACATTTTCTGCTCTCATTAGAACCGTTTCTAAAATTTTCATGTGTTCTTCTATAGTGGATGAAAAAATTTAAAAATCATCAATATAAATGATAAGTCCAGAAATATCTCCAAAAAGCTTGACCATTTCCGCATGCAAAATTTCAGGAGCCGCATTAATACCGAAAGGTAGTCTTAAGAATCGGAATCGACCAAATGGTGTGTTAAATGTGCAAAGCTTCGAGGACCTTTCACTCAATGGCACCATCCAAAACCCACTACTCGCATCCAAGGAAGAAAAATATCTAGATCCATTCAACTTTGCTTTACATTCCTCAATATTAGGAAACGGATAATGCGGTCTTAATATTGCCCTATTTAAGCTCCTGGGATCCAAACAAATTCTTAAATTGCTATTTGGCTTAGTAACCAGAACAACTGAATTAACCCACTCTGTTGGTTCATGTTCAGAGAAAATTACACCTAAATCCACCATTCTATCCAACTGCTTTTTCAGTCTGTCATGTAGTTTAAAGGGTATCTTACGAGGGGGCTCTACAACAGGCGCAATATCATCCCTTACCATAAAATTACACTCATGTTGTAAACGACCTAGACCACTAAACAAATTTGAATACTTTTCAATTATTTCATTTATTGAATCACTGTTAACCAAAGCACTGTTAACCTGTTTGATCAAATTCATATTTATAGCTGTATCAAGACCTATAATATTTTTACAAGTAATGTTCACAATAAAAAATTTTATGATAAAAGATCTACTATTAAAGTAAACTTTTACATCTGTCGCTCTTAATACTGAAATTTTCTCACCGCTTAGTGTACAAATTTTCACATTAGAGTGTCTTAATTTATTTGTAATTTTTAAAACATCTACGGTCTTCGTTGTCGTTAAACTTTTTGTCATAAAACTTTTTGTTTATTTATCATTACCTCCACACACCATTCTTTGGTTTTTTTCTTTGTTATTGCGTACAACTCCTACAAATAAGTCTTCAGAAAACACATCTTAGCAAAATGATTCATCTTTCCGCATTCAAAACATTTCACTCCTTCCGCTGGACATTTGTTGTTATGAGACTGTCCACACTTCATGCAATTTGTTGTTGTAGTTGTTGTTTCTTCCATTACTAAGTTTGTTGCTTTGGCTACCATTTCTATTATATTCATGATGTGATTTTGTATTTCTTTTAGTTATAACATTAATAACACCTTCAGCATCAGCATCTTGTTGCAATATTGTTGAGTTTTGTTTGGCGGTCACCATGGTATTAGCAATGGAGACTGCCTTTTGTAATGAAACATTATCTTCTGTTAGAAGTCTTTCTCTTATGTACGTAAATTTGGGTGCCAATCCACATATAAATAATAAAAAATAAGAGCGTCGCGCAAATCTTTAAAATCACAGTTCAAGCTGAGATTTTTGAGAACTGTAACGAACTCATCAATAGTTTGTTCATTTTCTTGTTTGTATATAAAAAACTTATGTCTCTCCATCACAACATTTATTTGCGGTGTAAAAAACTCCGCCATTTTCTTTACCAGGTCCTCATATTTAACTGTGTCGATGTCAAGGTCAAAGGATTTGGAAATTTCCAATGAATTGCTGCCTAAATAATGTAGCATCAACGCTACCTTTCTTTCATTGGATTGTGATTCCATGTCGGAAGCTCTTAAAAAAATGCGAAATTGTGTGTGCCACATTTTCCATTCCTTTGGCTAAATTTGCTGCCTTTAAATTCATTGGCTGCAATGAAGCCGCAAACAGTTGACTAGTACTTGGCTTACCACTTGGCTTTTGTTCCTCTTTGGACATTTTGTATTAGCTTTCTATTTTACTTTTTGTTATTTTTAACTATTTTTTTATATTAATTGATTATTAATTATCAAAAACCACTTCTGACACCATGTTCTATATTGCAAGTCTATATCCAAAGTGTCTTTTATTTACAACTCATATATTAAGCATATTATTAAAAACTAACAGCGTGCCTCGTAAAGCCATTATGCGTAAATGTAGTTAGTGTAACGTACGTAAGCACAATAACCATACAACAACATCTTAACGATTATAACTGCATCTTTCGAGTTATTTGTATGTTTGTTGTTATGGTTTCGCAATCGATAAATGGATTTTATTGCAGGAGCTGTAATATTAATTGTATTACAGATGGAATTAAGTATATCCATAAGATTTTCATTTTCATAATATGGTATTTCATTTAAACGTAATTCGCTCGCTACATTATTATTTTCCTGGTGTTTAATTTTGTGTTTTAGATTTTTGATTTCTTCCTGCATATGACTAAATTTGGCCACCACTGTTTCGGGATCACAAACTCTTTCGCTTACCGCACGTATCTCATTTTTCAAAGATATGAATCTCTTATCAATCCCACTTAATAGTTATTCTCTGTACTCACTGAGTATTTTTTGCATAATTTCTTCTATTTATTCTGTGAGTTTCTCAAATCGTTTATCCATTAAGGCCGTGTCAGATAAAACTTTGTAGCGTTGCGTGACGTTTTTAACTTTGGCAGAAAAGCGTAACGCAAAAGGTGTATGACACAATGAAAACTTTAATAGAACGCGCGCATTGTGTGTTTACCAAAAAGGTGGTTATACATTTTGCTAATTATCTTTTATTATAAAAATGAAAGTAAAAATATTATGTGCTCTTGTATGTTTATTTTGTTATCAACTATTGTAGTTTATTGAAAATACACCACTATACCATATAAAGCTTTTTATTCTCATCAATTCATTTGTTTTTTTGGATTTTCAAATACATATTCATATAAAAAGGTAAAATCGTATTTATTAATACTAGGCTGCAACTGATTTTTTACAATAAAATAATCTTATGCTATATATTTACATATAGCATGCAAATAGGTACTATTTTATAAATTAGTTAAAAAAAACAAGCTTATATTCTTCAACAGGAAATAAATGTTAAAAATAGAAAAATAAGTATTTTTCATATCACATCACATTTTCATATCATATTCTAACATAACTTTGACTATCAAAGCACGCAAAAAGATGAGAGTTGCCGAACTTTTTGCGTCACGCTGCGTTAAAAGTGTTTTATGTGGCATGTTTCGTATAAGTATGTATATTTCATCTTAAATGTCAAAGCGAAGCTGTAACGCAACGCGAAGCAAAAGTTGTATAGTTATAGCATCTAGAGCATTTGTTATGTGAGTGGCTCGATCAATTCTTTTTTCATTTTTACAAGGGTGTTTGTCCCCAAACATTGCGTACAAACACACCAACACTCATGTTTGAATCAGTATGTATAAATACGCACAAGACACATATTTTAAACTCTTTACTTTTATTGCTGAATGACCACTTAAGACAAACACTAAATAATTCAATTTCTCAAGTATGTTAAAATAATAATTCTAAGAATTTATGTAGAACAATAAACTCTTGCTTGAATCAATGCTTACAATTTAAGCAAGAGCGCGACAAACTTTAATTACTCTTTCTTTTGTTAATAAATCGGGCATTTCAAGTATGTAAAATAATAATTCTAAGAATTTATGCAGATCAATAAGTTCTTGCTTAAATCAATATTTACAATTTAAACTAGAGCAATAAACTATAATATACTTTTCTTTTAACTTAAATGGAACATTAAAGTAAGCAAAATTTTTTATTTTTCGTTCTTTTCTTTATAATAAGATTCTTTAATGTAAGCTATTTCTAAAACCAATTGTAACTATTTAAGATCGATATTGATTTTTAAAAAAGTCAGTTTTATACTCAACAAGAAAGTATCATGACGTGTTTTTTGTGTTTTTTTTCACTTAAAAATCTTGAACTCGTATTTGGCGCAGTCGGTAGGATACCGTGAAGTTGTATTCCTTTGAAAGATCAAAGGATAAGAACTTTTTATTTTTATAAATTGACACGGTATAATAATAATAAAAAAACACCCTTCAAAAGATTGAAGGACTAACTAGCAAAAGAAAAACACCTTGCAAAAGATTGAAGGACTAATAACTAGCTAAACAAAAACACCCTTCAAAAGATTGAAGGACTAACTAGCTAAACAAAAGAAAAACACCTTTCAAAAGTCTTCAGTCTTGTTGAACCTTCGTAGTGAACAGACGTGTTAGCGGAGTTTTTTTTACATACTAAACAAACAAAAATACAAAAAAAAAATATTCGTAATAAGTACTGATTCGTTATAAGTACAGTTTTTTGTTAAATTTGCTTTACTTGCATTATTATTATTTTTCGTATAAACTGAAACAACAAAAACAAACAAAAAACAACAACCAAAGTGACTGAGGAATACTCTGTATGAGTACCTCAAAAACAAAAAAATTGTGAAGTGAGTTCTAACGGTAGAAATGCCTATTTTACTGTGAGTTCTGAAGCTCTTAATGCAAACAATAAAAATAAAAAATTTGATGATAGTCTTTTTCTAACGGCAAAGCCAATTTTACGTGTGCGATCAACTTCGCTTACTCCGATGCCAAGTAGTGATTCTATAACATTACCGCTGCCTGGTACTTCTCTATTTAAATCAGCGCCATTATCCGCTCCGGGCTCGTGTTCATCACTTAACCCAGTTATAACCATAGACAATAATATTGAGAAACCTAAAGTGCCTGTCGGAATGGACAGATATATCACAGTAGTAAAGCGCGGGCGAAGCCCAAATTCATCTAAAATCTCATCGGTTCCCAAGATATCCAGTGATAACGACGCCGCAACAGTTAACCGTCAAAACCGTTTTAAAATATTGCAGGATGACAATGACAAACCCGAAGCATCCCTGAAAAAACCTCAAGACCACCACCAATCTACCTTAGACAAAAAAAATTCTAACACACTTATTAAGAAGTTAATCTCGGTCATTGGTGAAAAGGCATTTCACACTGTTCCAATTAAACGTGGTAACATTGATGAAACTAAAGTTCAAATATATGAAGAAAAGGATTTCCGCAAAATGGTTAATGAATTAGAAAAAAATAAAACAAGTTTTTACACATTCCAGCTTAAGAGCGCTAAAGGCTTACAGGTCGTTTTGAAGGGCATAGATTCTTGCGTTGTCCCTGCTGAAATAAAAGATGCTCACACCCTCCAAGGATTCAAGGTAAAAAATGTATCCAACATAATAAACAGGGAGAAGATCCCCCAACCTTTATTTCGCGTGGAACTTGAGCCAAATGATATATTATTGAAGAAAAATGAGACCCATCCCATTTATAATTTGAAATATCTGTTATACCGGAAAATCACAGTTGAAGAACCACACATGCGTTCAGGACCCGTACAATGCCATAATTGTCAAGAATATGGCCATACAAAAACGTATTGTAAATTACCTACTGTTTGTGTTGTGTGTGGTGAATTACAGAACACTGCTATTTGCAATAAGCCAAAGGATCCAAAGGAAAAAAAGTGCAGTAATTGTGGAGGTAATCACACCGCTAACTACAGAGGATATCCTGTATACTCTTTCGTAAAACAGGCTATGAGTCAAAAGCCTAAAGTAACCCCAGCTCAAACAGGAAATACGTACTCCGCTACTTATCCTCCTATGGCCCAACCAATCTCTACACAAGTGTCGTATGCTGACGCTGTGAAGATCAACTCCGTTCCCATGCAAAAAGTGTCACCACCAAATAACACAACAAATACAAACGCAAGCTTTAATTTTAATCGCCTTGAAGCTACTATTGATAATCTGGTGCAAACTATAAACAACTTTACAACAAATATGACTAGCATGATGCAAGAAATGCTGCGAATGCAGAACACACTGCTTCTAGCATTAGTTAACAAACCATGAACACGTTAAAATTATGTTTCTGGAACGCAAACGGCATTCGCCAACACAAATATGAATTTGAGCACTTCCTCTCGGTAGAAAATATTGATATAATGTTGGTATCTGAGACTCATTTGACTTTTTAAAATTAGTGGCTATACCTTATATGATACAAAGGACCCGAGAGGAAGAACATGCGGAGGATCAGCAGTTCTAATAAAGTCAAGACTCAAGCACTATATTCTTGAGAACATTTGTGCAGACCATCTACAAGCAACGAATATTTGCATCGAAAATTTTCCAGATTTTCAATCACTGAGGATCAATACAAGGATTTTTATAGAACTCTTGGCCCTTGTTTCATAGCAGCTGGCGACTACAATGCAAAACATACGTTCTGGAGATCGCGTCTTATTACACCTAGAGGTCGAGCGTTGTTCAACACAATTTCGAAAATGGGCTTGGACGTCATTTCGAGCGGGGAGCCCACTTTCTGGCCTACTGACATACAAAAAAAAATCTGGATGTTATAGATTTTGGGGTCATGAAAAATATATCTAGGGATTTAATTCTAGTGATTCAATTCATGTTGAAGCTTCTCATGATCTCTCCTCCGATCACTCCCCCACTATCGTTACAATTTGTAGCCCACTAAGAAGTGGCTTACCTCACCCATATGTGAAGACGATAATTCGTGTTATTCGGGGTTAAAAAAATATCTCAGTAGTCATTGTACGGAAAACATCAAGCTTAGAACTTCCGATGATATTGATTTTAACATTGCCAGTCTTACCGAAAATATTAAACAGGCTGCTAAACATGCCACTACCTGCCACCCGCAGACTGGGTTTAATAGAATTTATTCTGCGGATATTGAACGTCTTGTATGTGAAAAAAAAGAGCTAGAAGGGAATGGCAAGAGCACAGATCACCCCAACATAAAATCAGACTTAGAGAATGCACTAAACGACTCCAAGAGTTGCTTGCATCTGAAAAATCTGCTTCTCTTAAGAACTATCTGGAAGGTCTCGATGTCATAGCATCATCTAATTACTCCTTGTGGCGCGCTGCTAAAAAACCTAAAACACCCATTGAGTCTAAACCACCCCTGCGCACTTCTACCGGAGGTTGGGCAAGAACCAATACTGAAAAAGGTAACATATTTGCTGAGCATTTAAAATACGTATTTACCCCAAACTCATGTACTGGTGCTGTTGATTTGCCGAGTGTAGTTGCTCTACCCCCTCGACCCATAAAATTTAAGATGCGTGATGTACAAAAACTAATTGCTGAAACCAATCCAAAGAAGGCCCCGGGTATTGATGGAATTAGTAACAAGATGCTGATGAATTTGCCTCATATTGCTATTAAAATCCTGTTATTTATTTTTAATGGCATTTTACGATTGCAGTATTATCCACACAGCTGGAAACTTGCCATGGTCAAAATGATTCCAAAGGCGGACAAAGATCTTACTAAGGCTGAGTCATATAGGCCAATAAGTTTGCTGTCAACAATTTCAAAGCTCTTCGAAAAACTGCTCATGACAAAATTGTCTCCAATTCTAGCTGATATTGGGTGCATACCGGACCATCAATTTGGGTTTAGAAGTCAGCATAGCACCATTGAACAAACTCATAGATTGGTTCATTTCATAAGAAGAACATTTGAGGAAAAGCAGTATTGTTCTTCCCTCTTTATTGATGTTTCTCAGGCATTTGATAAAGTTTAGCATGAAGGCCTAATTTTAAAACTGAAGATATATTTACCAATAAACATTGTAAATCTTTTGGAAAGTTACATTCTTGCCCGGAAGTTCACTGTCGTGGAAGGAGACTTCACGAGTGTGCCCGAAACTATCTCATCTGGGGTGCCACAGGAGAGTATACTGGGGCCAGTTTTGTACTTGCTTTTTACCTGTGATATGCCTCTGAGCAGTAATATCTTCACTTCTACATTCGCCGATGATACAGCCTGCCTTAGTGTGCATGAAAACCATCACGAGGCATTCCGATATCTTCAGGAACATATTAACTTGTTGGAGCTGTGGTTGAACTTATGGAGAATAAAAGTAAATGAACAAAAGTGTGTTCATGTCATATTTACCCTACGAAGAGATACTTGTTCCCCCATTCGAATCAACAATCAAGTTGTTCCTCAACATTCACAGGTGAAATACCTTGGTATACACCTTGACCGACGGCTTACATGGAAACACCACATTGATTTTAAGCTGACACAAATGAAGCTTAAATTGACCCAGATACATTGGCTGATTGGTAGAAATTCTACACTAAGTCTAGATTGTAAACTTTTAATATACAAGTCGTTTTTGAAACCCATATGTTGTTACGGAATTCAGCTATGGGTCACTGCTTCAGCTTCCAATGTAGAGAGATTCCAACGAATGCAAAACAAAATTTTAAGGTTAATAACATCGGCTCCATGGTACATGAAAAATTCAATTTTACATCGTGATTTAAATATGCCACTTGTGACCGCTGAAATTGCAAAATATGCAGGCAAATCTTTAACAAAACTCGAGTCTCACCCTAATCCCCTTGCTCGTAACATCTTGAACTTTACTGGACACATCCGCTTAAAAAAGAGGGATACTACGGCATTAATACGCAACACTGCAGATGAAATTCTTTGAAAATATTTTTTGTGCTTAACATGACATTTATGTATTATTAATTTTAAATTAAGTTTATGTCTGACACTGGTTGGGCCTAATAATTATATATATATTTAAGATTTGAATACTTATTGTTAGTTCAATTTTTGAAGATACAATAAATAAATTTTAGCAGAAAAAAAAACCTTTCAAAAGATTGAAGGACAAGACAGTTAAAGCGAAAAATTAACGATAAATGTGTTAAGTGAAGAAAAGCATAAAAGATTACGATATTCATCGAACAATAGAAGGAAGAACTACAGCAAAGAAAAATCTTCAACGGCATCAAATTCATCAAATAGCATAGAGGGAAGAACCACAACGACCATCAACATTCTCAAATTAATCGGAGCTAGATCTTTATTGTTATCATAATTATTCTTAAGTAATTAGTGTTTTAAGTTTAAATGAATGTAACGGAAAGATTCGAAATAGAATCAGAATTAGAAAGAATAATATTGTATTCCCGAAACGCGGAACACATTGAAGCCTTAACGAAGCTCTCACGTGAAATCACATTAATTAAAATTAAAGCAAAAAATATATATCTAAAAAGTAGAAAAAGGAAAGAGAAACGTATTAGAATTTAGAAAATAAATATTTTTCTTTCAAAGTTTTAAGCAGTTAAGTTAAGTAGAGCCAGTTGAAGTTAACAGATTGACTATAGACCCATTAAAATACCTAAACACACTACTGGACTTCTGTGGGGATACAAAGGACCTACAGACTTTCACCACATTAATTGACAGAATTTACCCACACTTACGCACTTATGACGAAATGGCTCAGTTGATTTTTTCCGACATAATTAAATCTAAACTCAAAGGAAGAGCAAGGCAAGCGATCGAGAGAAATTGCCACGCGGTTTCCTGGACAGAAATTAAAAACATATTATAAACCAATTTTGGAGACAGACGATCCTGTGAGGAACTTTTTGACGAACTACGAAGCGTGACCTTCAAGACGAACACACTAGACTTCTACAATGACGTAAAGAACAAACTTCATAGGTTAAACAACAAGCTGGCGGTAATTTTTGATGAGACTGAAGCAGCTAGGCAAAGCGCGATCAATAATAAGCGCACCGCCCTAAATCTTTTTAAAAGCAAAATTCTTGAGCCCATGAAATCCATATTGTTTTGTAGGAACCCAGGAGATTTGGAACAGGCAATGGATATTTTATTTCAGGTCGGGTATGCGTATACCGAGAACAGTAACAGAAATAAGATGCAACCCAACGTACGTCCTAATAAGCGGGGAAATTATCAGCATGGAAACAATACACAATATAGAAACCCTCAACATCCATTCCCAAACCATGGAACAAATTTCCAACAACCATCCCCAAATCATGAAAGGAATTTCCAACAACCACGTTCGTATCAACAAATAAATGCGCAGAATCATGTTCCACAAAATCCTCCATTCCAATCAAATAGACAGAATTTTAGAAATCAACCTGAACTAATGGACATAGGGAAATTAGAAATAGCCGAAAATTTTCAGGAATCAGCCTCACGAACAAATTACCATTTGTAGCTATAAAAACTAAGCTAGATTTTATAAAGCTTATAATAGATACAGGCGCAACAAACTCAATTTTAAATCCAGGGATTTGTGATCGGAAAAGAGTTCATTCCTCAAACCCACTTTTAATAAAAACCCTTCAACATCAAATTTACGTTAATAAAAAAGCCATAGTTCCCATTTTTTAAGAATTTAGTGACACTGAAACCAATAGGATACTGGAATTTTATATAATAAGATTTCACAACTTTTACGACGGTCTAATAGGTAATGATGTACTAAGACCACTAAATGCATGTATAGATTATGAGAAAAGAGAAATAACTATCGGTGGCAAAAAGTTACCAATGCATTTTGAAGGCGAAAAAATAGAGATAAATTTGTTATCTGAAAATAATCGTTCGACTACGCAGAAGGTAAGAAATGTAAACCTTTAACAGAACAAATTCGAATAGAACATCTTAACACCGAAGAAAAAAACCAAACTTCTTAAATTATTATCAAGAAAACACAAAGTTAACCTTTACTTCCGCTATAAAACATGAAATTAGAACAACAAATGATATTCCCATACACACTAAGTCATACCGTTATCCTTATATACACAAAAAAGAGGTTCAGTCACAGATTCCAGAGATGCTTGACAATAATATTATTAGGCATAGTAATTTTCCTTACTCTGCACCCATTTGGATCGTGGCGAAGAAGATCGATGCAAGTGGAAAACCTAAATGGGGGCTCGTTGTCGACTATTGGAAGCTTAATGAGGTGACTGTGGACGACAGGTACCCAATTCCCAATATTGATGAGATCCTTGACAAACTGGGAAGATGCCACCAGATAGAAATTAGAGAAGAAGACATTCATAAGACCGCATTCACTGTAGAAGGAGGGCACTATGAATTCCTACGAATGCCGTTTGGACTAAAGACAGCCCCAGCGACGTTCCAAAGGTTAATGAATCATGTGCTCAAGGACTACGTCAACAAAATCTGTTTAGTCTACCTGGATGATGTGATCATATTTTCCACTTCACTACAGGAACACATAAATTCCATAAAACTTGTGTTTGACAGATTACAAGAAGCTAACCTAAAAATTCAGTTGGACAAATCTGAATTTCTAAAAAGGGAAACTGAGTTCCTTGGTCACGTTGTGACATTGGAAGGAATAAAACCCAATCCAAAAAAGGTAGCATGCGTGGTCAACTTTCCTATTCCCAAATCACCTAAACAAATAAAACAATTTTTTGGTTTAACAGGTTACTACCGTAAATTCATAAAATATTATTCACTAATAGCAACCCATGACAAAGTATCTTAAGAAAGACGCAAAAATAATCATCTCAAATCCGGAATATCAAGAAAGTTTTAACACACTAAAAACACTATTGACTTACGATCCAGTTTTGGCTTACCCCGATTTCACAAAAAAATTCACCTTAACAACAGATGCTAGTAATTTCGCACTTGGGGCAGTACTTTCGCAAGAAAACCACCCGATTTATTATGCTAGCCGCACTCTAAATGAACACGAGATCAATTACAGTGCCATAGAAAAGGAACTCTTAGCAATTATTTGGGCCACAAAGTACTTTCGTCTATACCTCTTCGGACGCAAATTCCTTATCGAAACGGACCACAAGCCGTTAACTTGGCTTTTTTCATTTAAGGAACCGAACTCAAAATTAGTTAGATGGAGATTGAAACTGTCGGAATTTGACTACGAAATTAAATACAAAAAGGGAGCGAAGAACAGTAATGCGGACGCATTGTCTAGAATTGAAAACGAATCTGCCAACATTAACTCACTGGAAGTCATCCAACCAAATTTAACAGAGAGCTCTTCGCCTATAAACTTGTTTAAAAGCCAAATTATCATAAAAAAATCTCTTCCGTATCAGCGCGGATAAAAACTGAAACCATTTTTAAAAATATTAGGAAAACAATAGCTATTAAGGAGTTGGATAAAGAATATGCAATTATGATCCTAAAAAATCATTGTCACCCAAATCAAATAAATGCCGTCCTAATAGACAATGTAAAAAATTTATTATAGTTAATGGGTTACAACAGGGGACAGTTAATGCTCCAATACTTTCTAATACATATATTTATCTATGAGCTTTTAACTAGCATCGATAATATTATTGGTTTCGCAGATGATATTGTAGTATATCATCCCGACAGCAAAATAAATGAAATAAATAAAAATTTTCAAAATCACTTTAATATTGTTGAGAAGTATGCTATCGATTGGAAAATAAAATTAAACGTAGAAAAATGCAAAACAATACTATGCAGTCCTCCTGTTGGAAAATGCAATTATAATATAAAACGTAACTGGAAATCGTTCCGCATTAAATCCAGTACAATGTAGATATATCTAACAAACAAGCGGTAAAGTTTTTAATTTTTTTTTTAATTTTTTATTAATCTATTATCATCATAGGTGAAAATATATACATTTTCTTATACACATATTTTGAGTTATTACTACATTAGTATTACAACAAATATAAATGATTTAGAATTAACTTAAAATAAACATTTAAAAGATTTTATTTACATTATAGGGAAAAAGATAGATAAAAACCTAATAGAAATTAAGAGAAATTTTTACATTAAGTCTTCTGTCAACTTTATATGTATAAAGTTGGAGAAGAAAATAATATTACAAATTTCTTATCAAGGCAGAATTTGAAATCCTGTTGCGGGTTTCAAATTTTTGTGTGATATTTTTGATCACTGTTACTTTTCCTGTTGGTATATTCTATGTAATCTATTTGTTGAACAAACGGTAAAGTACCCAGGTGTCCGTTTGGATAAATTTTTATACTTTAACGAACATGTACACTTACAAATCAAAAAAACCAGAAACGCTTATTTTATGTAAGAAACTATTTTTTTTAACACATTAAAACTGATATTAAGCTTCTCTTGTATCAAACATTAATACGTCCAATTTTAACATACGACTGCCAAATTTGGAAATATTAATGGAAAAAAATCGTAAATATGAAAGAAAGTGTCTAAGAGCATGTACTTCGTTATACAGATCACCAAATAGTGGTTTCACAAGATATGTAAGCAATTGTAGACTTTACAATACTGCCAAAAATAGCCCAATTTCATTATACATCTAATTAGAAATCACATTAGATCTTGTTGTAACGGTTATGAAAATAACCCAATAATGGCTCCCTTTTATGTCAACGACGAATATAAAACTTTCAACTTTCTTGTTGTTCGATTGTGTTTTTGATGAGCTCTGCTTTAATACATACTTACTTATTTAACTAAGTCAATTGTGTCTTAAAAAATTATTATATACATTAAAATGTTCAGAATTAAATTCTTTACATAAAAACGATATTGAAAAAGAAATCAAATTAAAATATTGTTTAAACATTAAGAAAACTACAGGGTGTTTTTTTAGAGGTATAGAACTTCGAATTGAAATAAAACACAAGAAAATCTTTTTAATGTCCATCAGTTTGGCTTTATTGGAAGGATAATTTTATGCCATTAACGTTTAAATATGATTTCGGGCATGTGGCCGCCGCGGCTGGCTCGAATAAAGCCAATTCTACAGGTCCAATTTTCAACCACTTTTTCGAGCATATAGGGCCGTATGTTGGCAATAACGCCACGAATGTTGGCTTCCAAGTCCCCTAACGTTTTTGGTTTGTTGGCGTAGACGAGCGACTTCACATATCCCCAAAGAAAATACTCCAATGGTGTCAAATCACACGATCTTGGTGGCCAATTGACAGGTCCATTCCGCGAAATTATGCGCTCATCGAATGTTTCCTTCAATAAATCGATTGTGACGTGCGCTGTGTGGCATGTAGCGCCGTCTTGTTGGAACCACAACTCATCCACATTCATGCCATCCAATTCGGGAACAAAATAGTCGGTTATCATGGCTCTATACCGGTCTCCATTAACGGTAACTGACTCTCCAGCATTATTTCGGAAGAAGTATGGCCCAATGACTCCACCAGCCCATAGAGCACACCAAACAGTCAGTTTTTGTGGATGTAATTGCGTCTCAAGGGTCTCATGTGGATTCTCTTCACTCCAAATGCGGCAATTTTGCTTGTTGACGTAGCCATTCGACCAAAAATGAGCCTCATCACTGAACAAAATTTTGTGATGAAAATCAGCATCGAGATCAATCTCATTTTCGGCCCATACACCAAAATCACGACGCATTGCATGGTCTCGCGGCTTTAATTCTTGCACAAGCTGGATCTTGTAAGGTCGCAAGCCAAGATCTTTGCGCAAAATCTTCCATACAGTTGATGGACAAAGCTCCAATTGCTGTGCACGGTGGCGAATCGATTCATTCGGGCCCTCTTCAACACTTTGCTCTACAGCGGCAATTGTTTCTTCGGTGCGCACTGTCCGACGTCTCTGCGGATGCGTATTATCACATAGAGTAAACGTAGTGCAAAAACGATCCATGGTTAACCGAATTAATTGCTCTGATGGACGATTATGTCGACCATAAAATGGACGGAGCTTGCGGTAAACTTCGCGAACTTAACCATTATTTTCGAAATAAATTTGCACGATTTGCAAGCGTTGTTCTTTTGTCAACCTGTTCATGGTGAAATGGCAAACCAAACTAAATATTAATCACTTGACAGCTGACAAAATGGCCGCCAGTTAAAAAAGTGATGCCAACTTAAAGTTCTATACCTCAATAAAAAACACCCAATATTTTGCTTAAAATTTACAAACACAACATACATATGTACATACATACCAACAAACATCTAAAATAAAATTCTAAATTAAAAGAAAACAATAATAAACAGTTTCTCTCATTTTAATGCTGAGACCTTAAAGGCCATATCACATAAAACTTTTGCTTCGCGTTGCATTAGAGCTATGCTTTGACATTTAAGTTGAAATGTATATACTTATACGAAACATGCCACATAAAACACTTTTAACGCAGCGTGACGCAAAAAGTTCGGCAACTCTCAACTTTTTGCTTGCTTTGACAATCAAAGTTATGTATGTATGTATGTATGTATGTTAGAATATGATATGAAAATGTGATGTGATATGAAAAATACTTATTTTTTTATTTTTAAAATTTATTTCCTGTTGAAGAATATGAGCTTTTTTTTAAACTAATTTATAAAATAGTACCTATTTGCATGCTATATGTAAGTATATAGCATAAGATTATTTTATTGTAAAAAATCAGTGGCAGCGTATTATTAATAATATTTTACCTTTTTATATGAATACATACATAAATATGTATGTATTTGAAAATCCAAAAAACAAATGAATTGATGACAATAAAAAGCTTTATATGTTATAGTGGTTTATTTTCAACAAACTACAATAGGTGTTAACAAAATAAACACACAAAAGCAAATAATATTTTGAATTTTTCATATCCACCTTTTTGGTAAACACACAATGCGCGCGTTGTGTCAAAGTTTTCATTGTGTCATACACCTTTTGCGTTACGCTTTTCTGTCAAAGTTAAGAACGTCACGCATCGCTATAAAGTTTTATCTGACACGGCCTTAATGGCCGTGTCAGTGTATTATGGAGTCGTTCAACATCAGCATTTGATGTATGGTTACTATTTGAGTTGTAATGTATATTAATATTTTCCTTCTTTAAGTATTCTTGCATCGGAATTGCTTTAAATCCCAACTCGTTATCAACGACAATTATTTCTATCTTCCCAAATGTGCTAGTATATTGAGTCAATTTCGTTTTAAAGTCCACCTATGGCATGCTATGGCATGTTTTGTAAACTTTACGATCATGGTTTGATATAACTGTTTCTCTAATGTATAGAATACGTCTAGGTGTAATATTTCTCTGGGTCTTGTGGGCATTTCCGTTAGTTTGTAAGGTAGTCTAGGTGGTCTTCTGTCGTACTTTTCTAGAGTACACACTTCACAGTTGTTAACAAACTGGGTTATTCTTATTTTAAGTTTAGGATTATAAATTTTTGTTTTTAGTTCTTCAAACACTGATTGGATACCTCTGTGGTTTTTGCTCAGATGTTCTTTTTCAATTATTTTTGTTCGAGTTCATCTTCTACGTCGTCTAATTTTTTAAAACACCTAACTAATTTGAATTTGTTATTACTTGAGAAGAACTCTTTACAAGTATCCCTAAAAGTATTGCAAAATTGGGCAAGAACCAATACTGAAAAAGGTAACATATTTGCTGAGCATTTAAAATACGTATTTACCCCAAACTCATGTAATGGTGCTGTTGATTTGCCGAGTGTAGTTGCTCTACCCCCTCGACCCATAAAGTTTAAGATGCGTGATGTACAAAAACTAATTGCTGAATCCAACCAGAAGAAGGCCCCGGGTATTGATGGAATTAGTAACAAGATGCTGATGAAGTTGCCTCGTATTGCTATTAAAATCCTGCTATTCATTTTTAATGACATTTTACGACTGGAGTATTATCCACACAGCTGGAAACTAGCCATGGTCAAAATGATTCCAAAGGCGGGCAAAGATCTTACAAAGGCTGAGTCATATAGGCCAATAAGTTTATTGTCAACAATTTCAAAACTCTTCGAAAAGCTGCTCATGCCAAATTATCCCCAATTCTAACTAACAATGGATGTATGCCGGACCACCAATTTGGTTTTAGAAGTCAGCATAGTACCGTTGAACAATGTCATAGGTTGGTTCATTTTATAAGAAGAACATTTGAACAAAAGAAGTATTGTTCTTCTCTCTTTATTGATGTTTCTCAGGCATTTGATAAAGTGTGGCATGAAGGCCTAATTCTAAAATTGAAGACATATCTGCCAATAAACATTGTAAATCTTTTGGAAAGTTACATTCTTGGCCGGAATTTCATTGTTGTGGAAGGAGACTTCATGAGTGTGCCCAAAACTATCTCATCTGGGGTGCCACAGGGGAATATACTGGGGCCAGTTTTGTATTTGATTTATACCTGTGATATGCCTTTAAGCAGTAACATCCTCACCTCTACATTTGCCGATGATACAGCCTGTCTTAGTATGCATGAAAACCCTCACGAGGCATCCCGTTATCTTCAGGAACATATTAAGCTATTGGAACTGTGGTTGAACTTATGGAGAATAAAAGTAAATGAACAAAAGTGTGTTCATGTCACATTTAACCTGCGAAGAGACACTTGCTCCCCCATTCGAATCAACAATCAATTTGTTCCTCAACATTCGCAGGTGAAATACCTTGGTATGCATCTTGACCGACTGCTTACATGGAAACAGCACATTGACTCTAAGCTAACACAAATGAAGCTTAAATTAACACAGATACATTGGCTGATTGGTAGAAATTCTACCCTCAGTCTAGATTGTAAACTTTTAATATACAAGTCGCTTTTGAAACCCATATGGTGTTACGGAATTCAGCTATGGGGCACTGCTGCAGCTTCCAATGTAGAGAGAATACAACGTATGCAAAACAAAATTTTAAGGTTAATAACATCGGATCTCTGGTACATGAAAAATTCAATTTTACATCGTGATTTAAATATGCCACTTTTGACCGCTGAAATTGCAAAATATTCAGTCAAATATTTAACAAAACTTGAGCCCCATCCTAATCCCCTTGCTCGTAACATCTTTAACTTTCCTGGACACATCCGCTTAAAAAAGAGGGATACTACGTCTTTAGTACGCAACACTCCAGATGAAATTTTTTAAAAATATACTTATGCTAAATACGATTCTTACGTATCTTTAATTATTATCACTAAGTTTATGTCTGACACTGGTTGGGCCTAATAATTATTTATATATTTAAGATTTGAATACTTATTGTTAGTTCAGTTGTGAAGATACAATAAATAAATATAAGCGAAAAAAAAACTTAGTATGTAAGAAAAAAATCCGCTAATACAAACAAAAATTACAAAAAAAAAAAAAATATTCGTAATAAGTACTGATTCGTAGTAAGTACTGATTTTGTGAGATTTGCTTTATTTGCACTAATAATATTTGTCATATAATCTGAAACAACAAAAACAAAAAAAAAAAAAAAACACAAAGTGACTGAGGAATACTCTGCATGAGTACCTCTAAAACAAACAATTGTGAAGTGAGTTCTAACGGCAGAAATGCCTATTTTACTGTGATTTCTGAAGCTCTTAATGCAAACAATAAAAATAAAAAATCTGATGGACGTCTTTTTCTAACGGCAAAGCCAATTTTACGTGAGCGATCAACTTCGCTTACTCCGATGCCTAGTAGTGATTCGATAACATTACCGCTTCCTAGTACCTCTTTATTTAAATCAGCGCCATTATTCGCTCCGGGCTCGTGTTCATCACTTAACCCAGTTATCACTATAGACAATAATATTCAGAAACCTAAAGGGCCTGTCGAAATGGACAGATATATCACAGTAGTAAAGCGCGGATGAAGCCCAAATTCATCTAAAATCTCATCGGTTCCCAAGATATCCAGGGATAACGACGCCAACTCAGCTAACGGTCAAAACCGTTTTAAAATTTTGCAAGATATCACCGACAAAACCGACGTATCCTCGAAGAAAACATCAAAGCCACCTCCAATCTATTTGAGGAACAAAAATTCAAACACCCTTAATAAAAAATTAATTTCGGTCATTGGTGAAAAGGCATTTCACATTGTTCCAATAAAACATGGTAATATTGATGAAACAAAGATTCAAATATATGAGGAAAAAGATTTCCACAAAATAGTTAACGAATTTGAAAAAATAAAACAAGTTTCCACACATTCCAGCTTAAAAGTACTAAAGGCCTACAGATCGTATTGAAGGGCTTAGATTCTTATGTTGTTCCTGAGGAAATAAAAGATGCTCTCACCCTCCAGGGATTTAAGGTAAAGAATGTCTCTAACATAATAAACACGGAGAAGATCCCCCAACCCTTATTTCGCGTTGAACTGGAGCCAAATGATATTAAATTGAAGAAAAATGCGACACATCCTATTTATAATTTAAAATATCTCTTATACCGAAAAATCACAGTTGAAGAACCACACAAGCGTTCTGGACCCGTACAGTGCCATAATTGTCAAGAATATGGCCACACAAAAACTTATTGTAAATTACCTACTGTTTGTGTTGTGTGCGGTGAATTACACAATACGGCTATTTGCAATAAGTCGAAAGACCGGAAGGAAAAAAATGCAGTAATTGTGAAGGTAATCACACTGCTAACTACAGAGGTTGTCCTGTATACTCGTAAAACAGGCTATGAGTCAAAAGCCTAAAGTAACCCCACCGCAAACAAGAAATACGTACTCCGCCACTTATCCTCAAATGGCCCAACCAATCACTCCACAAGTATCGTATGCTGACGCTGTAAAGATTAACTCTGTTCCAGTGCAAAAAGTGTCACCACCAAATAATATAACAAATGCTAACCCAAGCTTTAATTTCAGTCGCCTTGAAACTACTATTGATAATCTGGTGCAAACTATAAACAATTTTACAACAAATATGACTAGCATGATGCAAGAAATGCTGCGAATTCAGAACACAGTGCATTAGTTAACAAGCCATGAATATGTTAAAAGTATGTTTCTGGAACGTAAGCGGCATTCGCCAACATAAAAATGAACTTGAGCACTTCCTCACGGTAATAAATATTGATATAATGTTGGTATCTGAGACTCATTTGACTTCGAGAAGCCTTTTTAAAATGAGTGGCTACACCTTATATGATACAAAGGACCCGAGAGGAAGAGCATGCGAAAGATAAGCAATTCAAGACTCAAGACTCAAGCACTATATTCTTGAGAACATTTGTGCAGACCATCTACGAGCAACAAATATTTGCATCGAAAATTTTTGTTCAAATCTCGTGATATCATCAATTTACTCCCCTCCCAGATTTTCAATCACTCAGGATCAATACGATGATTTTTACAAAACTCTTGGCCCTTGTTTCGTAGCAGCTGGCGACTACAACGCAAAACATACGTTCTGGGGATCGCGTCTTATTACACCTAGAGGTCGAGCGTTGTTCAACACAGTTTCAAAAATGGACTTGGACGTCATTTCGAGCGGGGAGCCCACTTACTGGCCTCCTGACATACAAAAAATTCCATCTGTTATAGATTTTGGGGTCATGAAAAATATCTCTAGGGATTTAATTCATGTTGAAGCTTCTCATGATCTCTCCTCCGATCACTTTCCAACGATCGTTACAATTTGTAGCCCTCTAAGAAGTGACTTACTTAACCCATATGTGAAGGTGATAAATCGTGTTAATTGGCTGGGGTTCAAAAAATATCTCAGTAGTTATTGTACAGAAAACATCAGGCTAAGAACTCCCGATGATATTGAATTTAACATTGCCAATCTTACCGAAAATATTAAACAGGCTGCTAAACATGCCACTACCTCCCATCCGCAGACTGGGTTTAATAGAATTTATTCTTGAAAGTCTCGCATGTGAAAAAAGAAGAGCTAGAAGGGAATCGCAACAGCACAGATCACGCTAACATAAAATAGACTTAAAGAATGCACTAAAGGACTCCAAGAATTATTTGCATCTGAAAAATCTGCTTCTCTTAAAAACTATCTGGAAGGTCTTGATGTCACAGCAGCATCTAATTACTCCTTGTGGCGCGCTGTTAGAAAACTTAAAACACCCGTTGAGTTTAAACCACCCCTGCGCACTTCGCCCGGAGGTTGGTCAAGAAACAATACTGAAAAACGTAACATAGATGCTGATGAAGTTGCCTCGTATTGTTATTAGAATCCTGTTATTTATTTTTAATTTCATTTTAAGACTGGAGTATTATCCACACAGCTGGAAACTTGCCATGGTCAAAATGTTTCCAAAGGCGGGCAAAGATCTTACCAAGGCTGAGTCATATAGGCTAATAAGTTTACTGTCAACAATTTCAAAGCTCTTTGAAAAACTGCTCATGACAAATTGTCCCCAATTCTAGCTGATAATGGATGCATACCGGACCATCAATTTGGGTTTAGAAGTCAGCATAGCACCATTGAACAAACTCATAGCTGGGTTCATTTCATAAGAAGAACATTTGAAGAAAAGAAGTGTTGTTCTTCCCTCTTTATTAATGTTTCTCAGGCATTTGATAAAGTGTGGCATGAAGGTGTAAGATTAAAATTGAAGATATATCTACCGATAAACATTGTAAATCTTTTGGAAAGTTACATTCTTGCCCGGAAGTTCACTGTTGTGGAAGGAGACTTCATGAGTGTTCCCGAAACTATCTCATCCGGTGTGCTACAGGGGAGTATCCTATGGCCACTTTTGTATTTGATTTATACTTGTGATATGCCTCTGAGCAGTAATATCTTCAATTCTACATTTGCCGATGATACAGCCTGCCTTAGTATGCATGAAAACCCGCACGAGGCATCCCGATATCTTCAGGAACATACTAACCTGTTGGAACTGTGGTTGAAGTTATGGATAATAAAAGTAAATGAACAAAAGTGTGTTCATGTCACATTTACCCTACGAAGAGGCACTTGTTCCCCCATTCGAATCAACAGTCAATTTGTTCCTCAACATTCACAGGTGAAATACCTTGGTATACACCTTGACCGACGGCTTACATAAAAACACCACATTGATTCTAAGTTAACACAAATAAAACCTAAATTAACTCAGATACATTGGCTGATTGGTAGAAATTCTACCTTCAGTCTAGATTGTAAAATTTTAATATACAAGTCGCTTTTGAAACCCATATGGTGTTACGGAATTCAGCTATGGAGCACTGCTTCAGCTCCCAATGTAGAGAGAATCCAACGAATGCAAAACAAAATATTAAGGTTAATAACATCGGCTCCATGGTACATGAAAAATTCAATTTTACATCGTGATTTAAATATGCCACTTGTGACCGCTGAAATTGCAAAGTATGCAAGCAAATATTTAACAAAACTCGAGTCCCCTTGCTCGTAACATCTTGAACTTTACTGGACACATCCGCCTAAAAAAGAGGGATACTACGGCCTTAATACGCAATACTCCAGACGAAACTGTTTGAAAATATTTTTGTGCTTAACACTACATTTACATATGTATTATTAATTACTATCACTAAGTTTATGTCCGACACTGGTTGGGCCTAATTATTATATCTATACTTAAGATTTGCATACTTATTGTTAGTTCAGTTTTTGAAGATACAATAAATAAATATTAATGTGAAAAAAAAAATAATCAAATCATTTAATTAGCCATAATTGTTCCTTATCTCTTTGTAGTATTGTACATTTATTAAAACTAGTGTTCGCCCAGTGCAGTTAAAAAATATACATATATACAATGTACATACATACTTATGTATGTATGTATAAAAACATTTATTTTTTCTTCCTAAATTTTTTTCTTTTCCCAGCTTATGAACTCTTTTAATAACCAAATTATGCAAATAAATCTTAGAGTTGTAGTATGGAATGCCAATGGTATTTCGCGAAAATATAATGAAATTGAACATTTTCTTAAAACAAAACATATTGACATATTTCTTATATCTGAATCACACATGAATACGAAATTACACTTTAAAATAAAAGGATATGACTTAATTACAGCAAATCATCCTGATGAAAGATGTCACGCTGGGGCGGCTGTACTTATTAAGGGGACTATTAAATATGAGTTAGCCGAAGAAATTAGAAAACCATACGTTCAGGGTGCTGGTGTTAAAGTAAAGTGCAATAACAATATTATCTCTATATATATACTCGATCTATATTCCACCAAGGCATAACATTAAATGTCAGGATTTTGAAAGCTTATTTGGTAATCGTTTGGTTCAAGATTAGCGAATCCAAAAGGTCGAGAACTATATCTATGTATCTTAAAACATCGTCTCTGTACACAACCTGCAGGCAGACACACATACTGGCCATCTGATTGCAATATAATTCCAGATCTCTTGGATTTTGCTGTATTTGATGGCATTTCAAGAACATTATTACACATAGTGAATAATGATGACCTTGACCATTTAGCTTTAATAATTAATCTTAATGCCGTTGTTAAACTTGTGGATAAAAATATTAAAGTACTTTCACCTAAAACAGATTTGGAGTTTTTTGGCCATTGCCTTGAGCAAAATCTGAATTTAAATATATTAATAAAAACTTCCGAAGAACTAGAGGATTCAGTTGAAATATTTACTAGTTTAATTCATGAATCTGCCTATCTTTCGCAACCATATACGACATCAAATATAATCAATAGATCCGATATACACGTTTCCCAAGAGATAATAGATCTAATAAGAAATAAAAGAAGACTTCGACGAATATGGCAACAGTCTCGTAATCCAAGAGACAAAAACAAAGAGATTGGAAATTATCTTAAAAAATTACAAATAAATCCATCTAAAAGCGAACACAATCTCTGGAGACAACAAAGTACTTAAAACGTCCAAGCAACAGAAATATTCCAATCAAAGTTGTCAACGGGTACTGAAAACGGACAGATAAAGATAAGGCTTTTTCAAAACATTTGGAAGATACTTTTAAAACCTTCCAATTTAATAACAATGGGACAGAAATTATGTTGTTTTTAGATGTTGCATGTCAATTGTAGTCGCCAACAAAACACTTCAATCCTGGGGAAATATATCAAGAAGTTGCAAAATTAAATAATAAAAATTCACCAGGATATCACATAATTGATTCATTTATACTAAAAAATTTGTCAACAAAGGGAATTGTTTTTCTAACCTTAATATTCAATTCTATTTTAAAGCTTCAACATTTCCCTATTCAATGGAAATGTGCTGAAATTATCATGATTCATAAAGCAAATAAGCCTGAGAATTGTGTTACATGGTATAGACCAACAAGTCTACTATCAACGTTTTCTAAATTGTTTGAAAGATTATTCCTCAAAAGACTATTGCCTAATTTGGAAGAAAAATCTATAAACACGGTACACCAGAGCAGTGTCATAGATTAGTAAATGAAATTTCAGAAGCACAAGAAGGAAAGAAGTATTGTTCTTCTGTATTTTTGGATATACAGCAAGCATTTGACAGAGTATGGCATTGTGGACTGTTTTATAAAACTAGTGGTTGAAATTCAACCATTATTGCAATAATACAAAACCGCTCAGATAAAATGTCATATTTTTCTTCATTTCTAATAAAATGTATTACCGTACTTACTCCATTCTTTAATAATTGTATCTATTAATGTGAGCTTTCCAAATAAATAATAGAAACGGTTTTGATGTTCATTTAAGAAACATAAATTTATTGCCTATATTAAAAATATTAAAATTTTTTTATTAATTGAAGAAAAACTAAAAGTAAAAAAAATTAATTTTATTCAAAATATTTAATATTTAATTTTTTTATATACAATATTCTTCTATTGTCATTGAGTATGTTTCCTTGACCATTTTCATTCTAAATATAAAATTTTAGGCCGTCCAATGAACGAACTCTACTCGCAGCTACATATAATTGTCCATGAGCAAATACAGATAGTCTCAAAAGGATACCTATCTTTTCAAATTTTTGCCCCTGTGGCTTGTTAATGGTCATAGCAAATGCGGGTATAATTGAAAATTGTGTCCGCTGAAATTTACATGGAAGAATTTTTCCAGAAAATGTTAAATTTATTCGTGGAATCAAAATTCTTTTATTACGAACTACTCCCGTTAGTACTTCGCAATCTATGGTGTTGCTGTGCAAGCATTTTACTCTCATTCGAGTTCCATTTACTATGGCTTGTGCCGTGTTCAAATTATGAATCAGCATAACAATGGAATTTATTTTCAATTTATGCGGTGGCATTCCGCTTACGTTCAATGAATTTAAAAATTCAGAAGGATATTCATTTACGTCATTGATATCATTAGAAACTTTATCAAAACTGTAATAAACCTTTTCCAACCCTGAAAGGCCATTAAGTATATCATTATTTATTGAAGCGCAGTCTTCATTGGTAGGAGCTAAAATTACGGAATTAAGAATTTAATCCGATAATATATTCTCACGAATATTACCATAGATATCAGTAATTAAACTATCAAAACAACCAACTATTTGTTGTGGCAATTCAATAATGTCATCACCTAAGATTATTTAGAAATTCGACAAATTCTACTTCTCTTGGTCTAGCTCTCATATTTTGTGTTAAGGTAACTTTGTGAAAAGAATTAAATTCCTTCCAACCAATGATGCAATTTTCAATTAAAGTAAATCGAGTCCCGTTTGGAACAACAGGTAAAATTTGCCTTAAATCGAATATATGTTTTTAAATATTTTTAGATTTATTATCAGTAAGACTGTGCGCGTTTGCAGTAAGAAGTCAGACATCTTACAGATCTAAATATTGAAGAGAATCGAAGCTTAGTAGAATAGTTTTACCACCAAATGGTGGAATAGAATGAACAAATAAAATAAGTTTTTCCTTCTGAGTGTTTACGGAGTTGCCAAGCCAAATTTAATTTAGTTAATTTTGAGTTTTTTGTTGTAATTTTTTTTTTAGCAAATTAAGAGAGAAAGAGAAATCATGTCTTTATGATTGGCTAATATTCTTAACTGTTTTTAACTATCTTAGGCACAAAAATGTAGAATAAAAAATAAATTCTGCACTCCTCCTATTGACAATCTATCAAACAAAAAAAAAAAAAAATTATCAAGCGAATACGTTGAGTTTAGGTCAGTTAAAATGGTTCTTAACTTTTTCAACTTGCCTATTTATATATACTTATATTATTATTTTTTAATGATTTTTTTTAATGATTACATTTCGCGATCTTAATGTACATGTTCTTTCCAGGTAACGAAAAGTGTAAAAACCAATCATACAAAAGGATTTCACAAAAATAGGGAACAAACAAAATAAATTTGCTACCTGGTGTATTGGTCACACATCGCATTAATCGCATGTGGCCACTCTGTATTTTACATTCTGTTTTATGTCATTCTGACATTCTTTATGTGTCACCTTTATGAATTATGCATTCTATCTTTGTCTTTTGAATAAGCTGGCTTGACTGTATGCTTAATAGGTACATACTATAATAATTTTTCAATAAAAAAAAATGAAGTATAAAATTGTGTTTCATATACGACAATTTTGGTGTCAGAAGTGGTGACAAACATTAACATGGCTAACATGTCGTTAACGACACTATTGCCCACAGCGTTGCAACAGGCAATGGCAAATGCAGCAGCTGCGGCCAGTAACAACGTGGGCCCACAGAACATAACCTCAAAGCCACCAGCATTCGTTGTAAGAGAATTTAAAGAAGGCTCCACATCGGTAGAAGATTACTTTAAACATTTTGATGCGGCCCTAAAGCTCAGCAAAATTGGAGCTGAAGACGAGAAACAGTATGCACTAGTATACATGGGTAATGAATTATCCAATGCCCTCAAACTTCTAGCAAGCCCAAAGACACCAGAGGAGCTAACATATGCCGAAATCAAAACGACATTGATTATGCATTTTGATGGCATCAGAAATATGTACGCCGAAAGCATTAAGTTCAGACAGATCATACAAGAAGGGAGGGAATCCATTGGCAATTTTATTCTACTTCTTAAACAAGCAGTTGCATTCTGCGATTACGGAGAGTTCTTGGACCGAATGTTAATTGAGCAACTGCTCCTGGGGCTGCGGTCGCGAGAATTTTGTAATGACATAATCAATAAAAAAAAACCCACTACGTTTGCAGCGGCCTGTGATACGGCATTTACATTGGAATCTGCAGTAAAATCCACTGCAGAAATGCAGAGCACTCACCCACAAGATTCGAGTGAACCGACTAATAAGTTAGGCTACCCACCGGTTAAGAACAAATCTCACTTTGAATCGAGGAAACATGTAGCAACAACCGAGACGAAATGTAATGGATGCGGAGGGCACCATACCAGAAGCCAGTGTAGATTCCGTGAAACAACATGTTACTTGTGTAGAAAAAAAGGACACATTGCCCGTGCCTGCAAAAGCAAGACGTCCCAAATTGCACAGGCCAAATCCCCTGAGCCCAGTGATGAATTAGAAAACACGACCGAATATACAATCAACGAAATCGGCGAGGCAATAGCAACGGCAAGAAGCACGATGCTCGCTAAAATAGATGGACGCAATCTTGAAATGGAAATAGACACCGGCGCACCATGCGCGATTGTGAGTATGAACACCTTACGCCAAGTTAAGCCCCATTTTACTCTACAGAAAACAAATCGGAAATTCACAAGCTACACCAAGAACAAAATTGAGTGTTTGGGGCGGTTACCAGTTAACGTAACAATTGGAAAAACTAGACGGAGACTCAATCTATACGTAACCAGTGGTAACTTCTACACCTTAATGGGAAGGGAATGGATCTCACAGTTCGCAAATGAGATAGATTTCGCTGCATTGTTCTCTGGCGACACAACAAGTGACAATCAAATTAACCACATTTTAACAACACCACATGAACTGTCAAGAGAGGAACAAAAACGCATAAGCGAATTTATTGAGCAATACAAAGATGTATTTTCTGATGTGCCTGGTAAACTAAGCGGCCCACCAGCAACGTTGCAGCTGAAACCCGACGCGAGGCTTGTTTTCGCAAGGGCACGTGATATACCTATGGCCCTAAGAGACATGTACGCAGCAGAGATCGAGAGGAAACTTAAGGCAGGTTTTTTTAAAAGAGTTGACCACTCTGAATGGGCGTCCACAACACATATTGTGGCAAAAAAGAATGACAAAATTCGCATAACGGGCAATTACAAACCAACCCTTAATTCACGCATGATAATAGACGAACATCCGATACCAAAACCAGAACACCTATTTAATAAATTAAAGGGTGCGACCATCTTTTGTCATTTGGATATAACAGATGCTTACATGCATCTACCAATAGACGAAACGTTCAGTCATGCCTTAACTCTAAATACACCAACGCACGGCTTAATACGGCCCACACGAGCAGTTTATGGAGCGGAAAATGTGCCTGCCATTTGGCAACGACGCATGGACAGTATATTCCAAGGTATGACTAAAGTCTTAAACTTTTTTGATGATATTTTGGTTTTTTCAGATGCTTTTGAATCACTGCTGTTGTCGTTACAAACAATTCTGAAAAAACTTAGTGATAATGGGTGCGCCTCAATCGTGCGAAATGTGTGTTTGCGGCAAGTCCTGTGGAATTTCTCGGTCATAAGATAGATGGCAGTGGTATCAAAAAATCTGATCGCCATATAAAGAGCATACGAGATGCTCCGAAGCCAGAGACATTTGAAGAGTTGCAGCTGTTCGTCGGTAAAGCTACCTATTATAATTCGTTTATTCCTAACTTGTCTACGATTGTCAGGTCACTAAAGGATATGTTGCGCCAAGACTATTTCCAAATGGACGCGCAAAGCAGAAAGGGCGTATGAAAAAATAAAGCAACTACTTATATCGCCGCAAGTGCTCATGCCATATGACCCGTCACTTCCTTTGTGGCTAGAAACGGATGCGAGTAAAACTGGGTTGGGAGCTGTACTCTCGCAAGCCGTACACTGAGCGTCACGGAACAAAAGTATCCGCAAATCGACAAAGAAGCACTGGCAATTGTTTGGGCAGTACAGAAGTTTTTTCTCTATTTGTATGCCCGAAAATGGACCTTGGTAACCGACCACAAATCCTTGTCTCAGATTCTGCGTCCCGAAAGATCCTTACCTATACTATGCATAAGCCGTATGGCTAATTACGCTGATTTTCTAGCCAATTTTAACTTTGATGTTGTACATAAATCCACTCGAGACAACGTTAACGCAGATTTTTGTTCACGATTTCACCCCATGACTCAACCCAACAACAGAACCACAGATGATTTTGATGCCTTTATTATAAACCATGTTGATCAGCTTTTGCCATTAGACGCAAGTAAAGTAGCCCGCGAAACCCGTAAGGACAAACATCTAGGCCGAATTGTTGAACTGCTAGAAAAAGGGTACGATCTCGTACGAATGGGGTACAGAAGCCCCGAGGCAAATTACTAACTGTCTGCTGGATGTTTAGTTTTTGAGCACAGGGTTGTCATACCGGAATCTCTACGCAAATTCGTTTTGAAGGACCTACATTCGGCTCATCTGGGTATAGTCAAAATGAAAGGGTTAGCTCGATCATTCATTTTCTGGCCAAAAATCGATGCTGAAATAGTAATAGAAGCAAAATGTTGTTCGAAATGTGCTGAAGTGGCATCCGTACCCAGGAAGTTCTCAGAGCATCATTGGGAATATCCTAAAGCACCTTGGGAAAGGATCCACTTAGATTATGCTGGCCCATTGCAGGGTAATATGCTGTTAATAGTGTCCGACGCATAAAGCAAATGGCTTGAGGTCAAAGTTACGAGAGCCGCGACAATTCGTATTTTAAACGAGTTATTCGCATCATACGGAGCTCCAGTAACAGTCGTAACGGACAATGGGCCCTGTTTTAAATCTGAAGAATTCGAGAATTTCCTCAAAAATTCTGGTGTCAAATTTCACAAGTGCATTGCGCCCTATCACCCAGCTACGAATGGGCAAGCTAAGCGCTGCGTACAATCTCTCAAAAGAGCGTTAAAATCTATGGAAACGACCCATGGGACACTACAGAAAAACATCAATGAATTTCTTCGGCAATACAGAAAGGCGCCTCATGCTACGACTTCGGAATCGCCATCTAACATGTTTCTTAATCGATCAATATGAACCAAATTGGATCTACTCAAACCAGATAACCTGCACACAAGAATGAGTGAAAAGCATCGTGCTAACTTTAGTCCCACATATAGGGTTTTGCCAATAAATCAGCCAGTGTTCTTTTTATCGGGTAACCCACGTATGGAGCGGTGGATAAAAGGACTTGTAGTCAAACGTACTGGGGACTTGCATTACGAAATAATCTTCAACGGCAAGACTTATAAAAGACATATTGACCAGATACGTCAGTTTGGATATTGCGGTGAGCAAAAAGTTGCACTGAGCAGTACAAAATCTTCAGCTAGTGTAAAAATTATAACGGAGTTGTTAACGAAGAAGGTGAAGACAACAAACGAACTCAGGTACTCTCGTCAAAATTATATGCGACATTGCCAAATGAGTTGTCGACAGCTTGACCTTGCAATCTAGAGGCCAGTACCACATCGACAGCAGTACAGCCGCCCGCATCACCGACATCGAAGTCGTCATCATCAAAACCCTTACAGCCGCTTGAGTCACCCGGAGCACAACCTGGAAAAGCACCGTCACCATGTCACCAAGATAGTCACCATCAGCTCCCTTCAGTATCCCCAACCGTAAATGAGAGCCATACAGGTGAACCTCGATCACCATCACTGGCAGTAATAGTCCGAAGGTCTGAGAGAATCCGGAAACCCCGTGTATTGTATTCACCCTAGAGGGAAGGGAAGAAATGTGGTGTATTGGTCACACATCGCATTAATCGCACGTGGCCACTCTGTATTTTATATTCTGTTTTATGTCATTCTGACATTCTTTATGTGTCACCTTTATGAATTATGCATTCTATCTTTGTCTTTTGAATAAGCTGGCTTGGCTGTATGCTTAATAGATACATACTATAATAATTTTTCAATAAAAAAAATTGAAGTATAAAATTGTATTTCATGTACGACACCTATTTTTTACGAATCTATGTATGTATATATGCAAAGCCTTAAGACTGTATATGTAGCATATGCATGTTGCTTGCACGACCAAGCCACCTTCTTCTTTTAAATCCATGTTTACACCACGACGGTCGAAGAATAAATAAATACGTTCTGCAAAAAACAAAACAATCGAACCTGTTTTATCATAATTGCATATGTATTGGTTTTGTGCTAATAATGCGGGGTTATGCCTGGTTGAAAAATTGTGCCGACAAAAAACCATTACCCTCGTCTCTCTTGCCTACAAAGTACGATATTATGTAATTTTTGTTTTTTTATTTTTATTCCGGCTCTAGGTCATATATTAAATAAAACTCTTTTTTTTGTTTTATTTAAATTTTTTATTTTTTATTCCATGTTTCGATCACCATCGGTTCTCTTCTTCAGGAATTTTAAGTAAAGCAAATTACATGTGATAGTTATTAAAGAACAAATTACAACAAAGATCAAATGTGTAAATCATTCTGACAAACACTAGCAGAACGGAACAAAATGCTGTTTTCGAAAGCCGCTACACTTTCATCATCAGCGTTCTTGTGTTTGGTCCACTTCTGTGGTGTCAGTTGATGTATATTTCAGCTATTCATACAAATCTTCACTGTAAATGTAATACGAGAATTGTTTTTATTCATCGTATCATAATTTGTGAAAACTTTTTTTTTTTGTAATGAAGAGCTCAAATTACACCTCACTAACTTACAACAGTCTTACCATTGTTATTTACTCTTTACCAACCATACACATGCTTATTTTTAATTTGCTTATTTTATTTTTTACTTATGACAAACTTGTATGGTTTGTTACTATAAGTATGTATATTTTATTAATTTCATATTGATGTTCTTCGGTGTGCCCTCCGTTAGTTAACTATATATTTGTTAATTTTTCCGACCTTATGATATGTAATTTTTGTTTTTTTATTTTTATTCCGGCTCTAGGTCATATATTAAATAAAACTCTTTTTTTTGTTTTATTTAAATTTTTTATTTTTTATTCCATGTTTCGATCACCATCGGTTCTCTTCTTCAGGAATTTTAAGTAAAGCAAATTACATGTGATAGTTATTAAAGAACAAATTACAACAAAGATCAAATGTGTAAATCATTCTGACAAACACTAGCAGAACGGAACAACATGCTGTTTTCGAAAGCCGCTACACTTTCATCATCAGCGTTCTTGTGTTTGGTCCACTTCTGTGGTGTCAGTTGATGTATATTTCAGCTATTCATACAAATCTTCACTGTAAATGTAATACGAGAATTGTTTTTATTCATCGTATCATAATTTGTGAAACCTTTTTTTTTTTGTAATGAAGAGCTCAAATTACACCTCACTAACTTACAACAGTCTTACCATTGTTATTTACTCTTTACCAACCATACACATGCTTATTTTTAATTTGCTTATTTTATTTTTTACTTATGACAAACTTGTATGGTTTGTTACTATAAGTATGTATATTTTATTAATTTCATATTGATGTTCTTCGGTGTGCCCTCCGTTAGTTAAGTATATATTTGTTAATTTTTCCGACCTTATGATATGTAATTTTTGTTTTTTTATTTTTATTCCGGCTCTAGGTCATATATTAAATAAAACTCTTTTTTTTGTTTTATTTAAATTTTTTATTTTTTATTCCATGTTTCGATCACCATCGGTTCTCTTCTTCAGGAATTTTAAGTAAAGCAAATTACATGTGATAGTTATTAAAGAACAAATTACAACAAAGATCAAATGTGTAAATCATTCTGACAAACACTAGCAGAACGGAAGAACATGCTGTTTTCGAAAGCCGCTACACTTTCATCATCAGCGTTCTTGTGTTTGGTCCACTTCTGTGGTGTCAGTTGATGTATATTTCAGCTATTCATACAAATCTTCACTGTAAATGTAATACGAGAATTGTTTTTATTCATCGTATCATAATTTGTGAAAACTTTTTTTTTTTTTTTGTAATGAAGAGCTCAAATTACACCTCACTAACTTACAACAGTCTTACCATTGTTATTTACTCTTTACCAACCATACACATGCTTATTTTTAATTTGCTTATTTTATTTTTTTTACTTATGACAAACTTGTATGGTTTGTTACTATAAGTATGTATATTTTATTAATTTCATATTGATGTTCTTCGGTGTGCCCTCCGTTAGTTAAGTAATACTATTACACTTAACTTTGCGATTCCACGTTAATTTTCAATGTAAATTTTGTTGCCAGATTTGAACAACGGAACTATGAAAGAGTTTTTCCAAATATCGGGAAAATGTCCATATTTAATAGATAAATTAAACATCAGAGTCAATGGAATCACTAAGGCATCAGCTCAGTTTTTTAAAATACAACTGGGAATTTTATCAGAACCAACATCATATAAAAATTTTAATTTTTTTAATTCATTTCTGACTGTGTATATTTAGAAGTCAGGTAGGACTATAGATTGACTTTCAGGTAATGAAAATGGGTACCCGATTGAATCATCAAATGTTGTAATCGAATAACAAACATACTACTAATAAGGGCACCATCATATGATTGGTTTTGTTGATATGTCATCATAGCAGACGTTTTCTTCTTTGAATTGACAAATTTGTAGATCGACTTAGGATTTCTTTTGAAATTAATTTTTGTTATTGTTATATAATTTTTGTACAGTATGCTATTTAATTTTGTATATTCTGCACGGCTCACAGAAGATCTAAAATAATCGATAGAAGAACCAGTTCGTTTAAATATGTTGTAATATTTATTCTTTTTATTCTTAGCACGACATAATTGTTTATTACTCTACGGAGATCCAGATGAAGGTATAATTATAAGCTTCAGTATGCACAAATCCATAAAAGAAAAATTATTTGAATTAACGAGAGGAATTAAAATATCACACAAGTTTATATTTGTAATTTTTTTTTTCCACACTAATATTATTTATTGTATCTTCAAAAACTGAACTAACAATAAGTATTCAAATCTTAGTATAGATATAATTATTAGGTCTAACCAGTGTCGGACATAAACTTAGTGATAGTAATTAATAATACAAAAGAATCGTATTTAGCAGAAAAATATTTTAATACTCTATTATTTGTTGTTGGCTTAGCTAGGTATATGCCTGCATTTCATTGGCGCTAACCAAATCATCAGTACCCTTTTAGCCAAATCATAATTGAAAGCATTCAAAGCTCGTATACTTATGCCACAGAATATAAACACTATACGAGAATTCAAACAGAACTCAATCATATTTTTCTATTTGTAATCGACAAAAACACAAAAGTATAATTAGCTTTAGAAAGCTTTTGTACAATCACAACACAACACAATTATAATTGACTTGCCCTTTGGGTGATAATGGTTATTTTGGGAATGTCTCGAATAACGAATTTGATAAATGCAGAGAAATATTTTAAAGAAGTTTCATATGGAGTGTTGCGTACTGAAGCCGTAGTATCCCTCTTTTTTAAGCGGATGTGTCCAGGAAAGTTCAAGATGATACGAGCAACCGGATTAGGATGGGACTCGAGTTTTGTTAAATATTTGCCTGCACAAGTGGCATATTTAAATCACGATGTAAAATAGAATTTTTCATGTACCATTGAGCCGATGTTATTGAACTTAAAATTTTGTTTTGCACTCGTTGGATTCTCTTTACACTGGAAGCTGAAGCAGTGCCCCATAGCTGAATTCCGTAACACCATATGGATTTCAAAAGCGAGTTTTATATTAAAAGTTTACATCTAGACTGAGGGTAGAATTTCTACCAATCAGCCAATGTATCTGAGTTAATTTAAGTTTTAATTGTGTCAGCTTAGAGTCAAAGTGGTGTTTCCATGTAAGCCGTCGGTCAAGGTGTATACCAAGGTATTTCACCTGTGAATGTTTAGGAACAACTTGATTGTTGATTAGAATGGGGGAACAAGTCTCTCTTCGTAGCGTAAATGTGATATGAACACACTTTTGTTCATTTACTTATATTCTCCATAAGTTCAACCACAGTTCCAACAGGTTAACATGTTCCTGAAGATATCGGGATGTCTCGTGAGGGTTTTTATGCATACTAAGGCAGGCTGTATCATCGGCAAATATAGAAGTGAGGATATTACTGCTCAAAGACATATCACAGGTATAAAACAAATACAAAACTGGCTCCAGTATACTCCCCTGTGGCACCCCAGATGAGATAGTTTCGGGCACACTCATGAAGTCTCCTTCCACGACAGTGAACTTCCGGGCAAGAATGTAACTTTCCAAAAGATTTAAGATGTTTATTGGTGCATATGTCTTCAATTTTAAAATTAGGCCTTCATGCCACACTTTATCAAATGCTTGAGAAACATCAATAAAGAGGGAAGAACAATACTTTTTTCCTTCAAATGTTCTTCTTATGAAATGAACCAATCTATGATTTTGTTCAATGGTGCTATGCTGACTTCCAAACCCAAATTGATGGTCCGGTATGCATCCATTATCAGCTAGAATTGGGGACAATTTGTCATGAGCAGTTTTTCAAAGAGCTTTGAAATTGTTGACAGTAAACTTATTAGACTATATGACTCAGCCTTGGTAAGATCTTTGCCCGCCTTTGGAAATATTTTGACCATGGCAAGTCTCCAGCTGTGTGGATAATACTCCAGTCTTAAAATGAAATTAAAAATAAATAACAGGATTCTAATAGCAATACGAGGCAACTTCATCAGCATATATGTTACCTTTTTCAGTATTGTTTCTTGACCAACCTCCGGGCGAAGTGCGCAGGGGTGGTTTAAACTCAACGGGTGTTTTAAGTTTTCTAGCAGCGCGCCACAAGGAGTAATTAGATGCTGCTGTGACATCAAGACCTTCCAGATAGTTTTTAAGAGAAGCAGATTTTTCAGATGCAAATAATTCTTGGAGTCCTTTAGAGCATTCCTTAAGTCTATTTTATGTTAGCGTGATCTGTGCTGTTGCGATTCCCTTCTAGCTCTTCTTTTTTCACATACGAGACTTTCAAGAATAAATTTTATTAAACCCAGTCTGCGGATGGGAGGTAGTGGCATGTTTAGCAGCCTGTTTAATATTTTCGGTAAGATTGACAATGTTAAATTCATCGGGAGTTCTTAGCCTGATGTTTTCTGTACAATAACTACTGAGCCAATTAACACGATTTATCACCTTCACATATGGGTGAGGCAAGTCACTTCTTAGAGGGGTACAAATTTAACGATCGTTGGAGAGCGATCAGAGGAGAGATCATGAGAAGCTTCAACATGAATTAAATCCCTAGAGATATTTTTCATGACGCCAAAATCTATAACAACTGGAATTTTTTGTATGTCAGTAGGCCAGTAAGTGGGCGTCCAAGCCCATTTTTGAAATTTTGTTGAACAACACTCGATTTCTAGGTGTAATAAGACGCGATCCCCAGAACGTATGTTTTGCATTGTAGTCGCCAGCTGCTACGAAACAAGGGCCAAGAGTTTTGAAAATCTGGGAGGGGAGTAAATTGATGATATCACAAGATTTGAAAAAAAATTATCGATGCAAATATTTGTTGCTTGAAGATGGTTTTCACAACTTTATTAGACTTTATTTATTAGATCCTCCGCATGCTCTTCCTCTCGGGTCCTTTGAATTATATAAGGTGTAGCCATTAATTTTAAAAAGGCTTCTCGAAGTCAAATGAGTCTCAGATACCAACATTACATCAATATTTTTACCGTGAGGAAGTGCTCAAGTTCATATTTGTGTTGGCGAATGCCGTTTGCGTTCCAGAAACATACTTTTAACGTGTTCATGGCTTATTAACTAATGCTTGAAGCAGTGTGTTCTGCATTCGCAGCATTTCTTGCATCATGCTAGTCATATTTGTTGTAAAATTGTTTATAGTTTGCACCAAATTGTCTATAGTAGCTTCAAGGCGACTGAAATTAAAGTTTGGGTTTGCATTTGTTGTATTAGTTGGTGGTGACACTTTTTGAACGGGAATAGAGTTGATCTTCACAGCGTCAGCATACGATACATGTGAAGTGATTGGTTGGGTCATTTGGGGATGAGTAGCGGAGTACGTATTTCCTGCTTGAGCTGGAGTTACTTTAGGCTTTTGGCTCATAGCTTGTTTAACAAAAGAGAATACAGGACATCCTCTGTAGTTAGCAGTGTGATTACCTCCACAATTAGTGCATTTTTTTCCTTTTGATCCTTTGACCTATTGCAAATAGCAGTGTTGTGCAATTCACCGCACACAACGCAAAGGGTAGGTAATTTGCAACAAGTTTTCGTATGGCCATATTCTTGACAATTATGGCACTGTACGGGTCCTGAGCGCTTGTGTGGTTCTTCGACTGCAATTTTCCGGTATAACAGATATTTTAAATTATAAATTGGATGGGTCTCATTTTTCTTAAATTTTATATCATTTGGCTCCAGTTCAACACGAAATAAAGGTTGGGGATCTTCTCCCTGTTTATTATATTAGCGACATTTTTCACCTTAAATCCTTGGAAGGTGAGAGCATCTTTTATTTCCTCAGGAACAACATAAGAATCTATGCCCTTCAGTACGACCTGTAGGCCTTTAGCGCTCTTAAGCTGGAATGTGTAAAAACTTGTATTATTTTTCTCAAATTCAGTAACCATTTTGCGGAAGTCTTTTTCATTATATATTTGAACTTTTGTTTCATCAATGTTACCACGTTTTATTGGAACAATGTGAAATGCCTTTTCACCAATTACCGAGATTAGTTTTTTTATAAGTGTGTTAGAATTTTTTTGCCTAAGATAGATTGGTGGTGGTTTCGAGGTTTTTTTTCAAGGATTCTTCGGGATTGTCGCTGTCGTCTTGCAATATTTTGAAACGTTTTGACGGTTAGCTGCGTCGATATCCCTGGATATATTGGGAACAGATGATATCTTTGAAAAATTTGGGCTTCGCCCGCGCCCACTGTGATATATCTGTCCATTCCGACAGGCACCTTAGGTTTTTGACTACTCTTGTCTGTAGTGATAACTTGGTTAAGTGATGAACACGAGCCTGCAGAGGATAATGGCGCTGACTTAAATAAAGATGAACAAGGCAATGGTAATGTTACCGAATCACCACTTGGCATCGGAAGTTGATCGCTCGCGTAAAATTGGCTTTGCCGTTAGAAAAAGACTATCATCCGATTTTTTATTTTTATTGTGTGCATTAAGAATATCAGAATTTACAGTAAAATAGGCATTTCTGCCGTTAGAACTCATTTCACAATTGTTTGTTTTTGAGGTACTCATGCAGAGTATTCCTCAGTCACTTTGTTTACAGTTGTTTTTGTTTTTTTTTTGTTTTTCTTGTGTCAGATTATATTAAATTCAATTTAAATTTGCAAATAAAGCAAATTTCACAAAATATGTACTTATTACGGATCAGTACTTATTACGAATATTTTTTTTTATTGTATTTTTGTTTGTTTAGTATGTAAAAAAAAACTCCGCTAACACGTCTGTTCACTACGAACGTTCAACAAGACATGGGACATACTAAGTAGGAAAAAACTCCGCTAATACGTCCGTTCACTACGAGTGTTCAACCAAGAATGATTTGACTATCGATATGATATTAATTACGGAGTAAGTTTTTAAACAACTTTCCATCTTTTAGCTACATATATGTGCAGAAATTTATGTTTCTTAAATGCACATTTCCATATGCCAATATAGCACCTTGAGGAATTCCTTGCACGTACTACTTCCTAAGGTCCTCTTAAGATACTTGTAACGAGAGCTAGTAAACAACATTTTCATTTTTGAATTGAAATTGTGTAAGGCTGTAGATTGGATAACGCACACTTGCCAAGCATTTAATTTTATCACATTTTATTGAATAGCTTCTTAAGAAGGTTTAACAACAGTATGGTGTGGTATGCCGCTGCCGGTTTGCACCGCGATCAAAAACTTTCACAAATAATTATTATTTTACCTGGAGTTGATAATATTTTGGCCAGCAAAATATCTTCCAGCGTTTCAAGAGCCCAGCAGTTGGTCTCATCATAGCTTGGTAATGTAGGATAGGAGTCAGCTAAACATAAACCAATATCAATTTTTGAATATTTATATGTATAATGATTATATCACCAACTTAATTTAGTGTAAGTTTTCACAATTCAATAACAAATATTAATTTTCCACCGTCCATTATTATATGCAATTTAAACACGGATATGCCTGAAATTAATAGGTTTTCAACTATTTGATTAATATTTCCCACTCTGTCTCTTGATGGAAGCACATTTACCAATTTGCACTTAAGTATATTTTATTGCACATATACTTTAAATTCTTTTGTAATTTAATTTTTTAATGTAATTTTACAGAATTTCACTCCACCAGTCTACAAAATAATATCTGCATGTGTAACTAAAATATGTCTTTCAAGTTTGAAAGCATGTATTTTTCAGAACATCTTAATACGACTAATTCATCCATATGCATAAAAGGTTGTTCAAGCTATATGCCAATAAAGATCAATGCCATCTTTGAGAGGAATAGGAGAATTTTTTAAGCTAAAATGTGGTCTAGTAAACTGGTATGAGCCATTGTTACATCAAAATAATTTTCAAACTCTGGAATTTTTCTCCTGACCGATTTGGTTAAATCCCGACATTAAATCCAAACAAGAGAAATACTTAGTTCCGCTAAGTTGGCATAGAATATTATGTATGTATTCTAAGTAACGGAATTTATCTGTTACCTTGTCTAAAATCTATTACCAATCTTGATCTTTCTGAATTTGGTAATAATTTTTTTGGTATTAATAGATTTGGACTGTTACACTCAGACTAATATATTTAAATTATTTTATAGTCTATTAGCTTTCTTACTTGTTGATCAATCTCTTCTTTATGCATACGAGTATTATACAGTTCCTTATGTACGTTAATTAATTATTTATTAATTTTTATTTTTAAAAAATTTTTGCTTTTAAACCACAAATGGTTTAAAAGTGATTTATTTATTTATTTGTCCTTATGTTAATAAGAATAGAATTGAACTCAAATGATTAATAATTAAACTCTTATATTTATTTATATTTTTCTGCATTGCATATGCGATGTAAGCGTGTGCTGGATTTTGCATTTAAGCAATTTCTAGTTAATTTCCATTTATTGTAATTTTATTAAAGTTAAAATTGACCTATTTATCTAGCGCGTGTGTTAAACATAGTTACAAACATAATTGCTGTTAACTCCTCCCTTCTCAAGTGCAGACGTCCCTGTTGGCATGGGGTTTGCTTCGCAAAGGGTATTTTTCTCTTATTTGCGTTGCTAGCTCTTTCGCTTTAGATTCCATAATGCGTACATTAGCAGGAGGATAATATTATAAAAGCAGGAAGACGCTCAGTGGAGACTGCGACAGCTAATGATACGAACCAGAACTTGGCTTGATGAACATGGGCTTAAACTAGCCACACAAAAAACAGAGTTATTACTACTAACCAGGCGACATATCCCCACGGAGATAAGTATGCAATTCGACGATGTCGAAATGACCACTAAAAGATGTGTAAAATACTTGGGAATAAGACTGGATTCCAAATTAACATACTCGCAGCAGATACATTATGCCACCACAAAAGCTGCAAAGATAACCGGGCAGCTGAGCAGGCTAATGGCAAACATTGGAGGACCCCTTCCATCAAAGAGGAAATTACTGAAGGAGACTTGTAACAATATCCTACTACACGGCAGCGAAATCTGGGCAGAAACGTTGAAAACTAAGAAGAGAGCAAAGGCGTTGCTCGCTGCAGAGGACTGTAGCGTTACGTGTAACATCAGCATACCGAACGGTATCGGCATCAGCTGTACTTCTAATAGCCTCAATGATAGCAATAGATCTACACGCAGCAGAACGTTTGAAAGATTTCACTGCAAAACAAGCTACAACTGTGGACGCATTACCCCTACCAGACGTCAGACGCGAAACAATCCAGAAGTGGCAGTCTAGATGGAACGAATACAAAAACTGTAGGTGGACAGCTAAGCTTATCTCCAATATTTAAAAGTGGATCTGTAGAAAACATGGAGAGGTGAATTACTACTTAACGCAGATGCTCTCTGGACACGGCTATTTCAGATAGTATCTGTACAAAATGAAAAAATGTAGCGCGCCATACTGTTTGTATGAGGATACGGAAGCTGTCGATGATGCTGAGCATACCCATCAGTAATAGTCCTGACAACAACGGAGCTCTGGACGCAGTCGAGCAGTAGAGGGCGATTTGAAGACCCAGAGGGATCCACCTGGACGTAATGTTTCAGCGGTGCCCAGGTGGGCAACATATCCAAAACACGATAAAGTCGATTTTTAGCCGGTAACCATCAAGGAGTCCGGCATACGGCGTGGATTGACGATCCGCGTATCATGCATAAAGCATTTTCCCATCTTACCCAAAAAAAGCAGTTAAGACAATAGTGTTAAGTGTTACGCTAAATTTGTTATTTATATCAGTTGTAGAAATTCTTTTTCTGTTTGTAATTTTAAGATCTTTAATCATTTCTAAGGATAGGATTTCTTCCAATTCAGATTTCTTTGTTAATTGCTGAAAGGTTGCTGGTAGGGGCTGGAAATATATTTCTTCACGGATGTAAAAAATTTTGCCTTGGGTTTTTACCGTAGAATTATGATGTTTTATAATAAAAGTGCCACTTAGTGGAAATAGTTGTTCATCAATTTCTATGGTTCCATTGTAATTATTAAGGAACAGTAAGCCGGGATGGATTTTTTCCTTATCGGGTATATGATCAGCATTAGTACGTGTGCAGTTTGATATTCGACTTTTTAAGAGTTTATTTATACATATATTTTTATTTAATTCTACAAGATTATTTTCATTACATATACATAGCTTTTTTGTTATATTCTTTACATTTAGACTTAATACCAAAAGTTTTTGTATTACATTTCAAAATTTTTTCGTATTCGATTTTGTTTATTTTATTATTAAATTTAACAGGTTTTAATGTTAAAGTTTCACATTCTTCATTTTGCGTTGTAGATAACCTTAATATATAAATTATCATAGAGCCATTTGCAGCTATGCTTACATCTGTAAATTTTAATTCTTCTTCAATATTTATATTTTTTCATGTTGTACAATTTTTTCTATTGTTTCTATTTCTATGCTAGATAATATAAATGAGTTTACTACACTCGATTTTGCCCAATGTAGAGCGTACTCGATATTTAATTATTCTTCTTTAATTAATTGTATTTGATATTTTACTCTAAGACTTGTGTTCTAGCTTACCGTCTATGTTAGATTCAATAATTTTCAAAATTTTTTTTACTTCTTTCACTTTGTTCTTTAGTTTTACTTAGTAATTGTTTATTAGTAACTATCTGTTCGTCATTGTTTTCGCTCAATGCCTTTAACTTTGATCGGGGTTTCCAGCGATCCACTTCCACGCAGAACGTATGAAGTCTAGGGAACGTTTTTTCTTTGTCTTTGGATTAATCTTTGAAATAAGTGTTCGAATTTGAGATATTTCGTGTATTGAGAAAGGATATAGCCGTTGGGCTGAAGTAACGTTCCTTTCAACAATACTTTCTAGTTCTGTAGTCAGTTTCGTGTATTCCTCTGGGTCGATTAAATGAATGATTTTAAAGGTTCCTTCTTGTACTCTTGCAGTATCGTCTTTTAAGGCAACAAGTTGAGAATTTGAGTACTTAAATATTTGAAATTCTGCTTGCATCATATTGGTGAAGGTTTTGTAAAAAAAATTAATTTTTTGTTTAGTTTTTATTTTTTTTTCTATTCAAGGTTATTTTTATTTCACACTAATATTTATTTATTGTATCTTCAAAAACTGAACTAACAATAAGTATTCAAATCTTAAGTATAGATATAATTATTAGGCCCAACCAGTGTCGGACATAAACTTAGTGATAGTAATTAATAATACATAAGAATCATATTTAGCAGAAAAATATTTTTAAAAAGTTTCATCTGGAGTGTTGCGTACTAAAGCCGTAGTACCCCTCTTTTTTAGGCGGATGTATCCAGGAAAGTTTAAAATGTTACGAGCAAGGGCATTAGGATGGGACTCGAGTTTTGTTAAATATTTGCCTGCATATTTTGCAATTTCAGCGGCCACAAGTGGCAAATTTAAACCACGATGTAAAATTGAATTTTTCATGTACCACTGAGCCGATGTTATTAACCTTAAAATTTTGTTTTGCACTCGTTGGATTCTCTTTACACTGGAAGCTGAAGCAGTGCCCCATATCTGAATTCCGTAACACCATATGGGTTTCAAAAGCGACTTGTATATTAAAAGTTTACAATCTACACTGAGGGTAGAATTTCTACCAGTCAGCCAATGTATCTGAGTTAATTTAAGTTTCAATTGTGTCAACTTAGAATCAATGTGGTGTTTCCATGTAAGCCGTCGGTCAAGGTGTATACCAAGGTATTTCACCTGCGAATGTTGATTCTTGATTCGAATGCGGGAACAAGTGTCTCTTCGTAGGGTAAATGTCACATGAACACACTTTTGTTCATTTACTTTTATTCTCCATAACTTCAACCACAGTTCCAACAGTTTAATATGTTCCTGACGATATCGGGATGCCTCGTGAGGGTTTTCATGCATACTAAGGCAGGCTGTATTATCGGCAAATATAGAAGTGAAGATATTACTGCTCAGAGGCATATCACAGGTATAAATCAAATACCGGCACACCGGATGAGATAGTTTCGGGCACACTCATGAAGTCTCCTTCCACGACAGTGAACTTCCGGGCAAGAATGTAACTTTCCAAAAGATTTACAATGTTTATTGGTAGATATGTCTCAATTTTAAAAGCTTTTCGAAGAGCTTTGAAATTGTTGACAGTAAACTTATTGGCCTATATGAATCAGCCTTGATCATATCTTTGACCTCTTTTGGAATCATTTTGACCATGGCAATTTTCCGGCTATGTTGATAATACTCCAGTCGTAAAATGCCATTAAAAATAAATAACAGGATTCTAATAGCAATACGAGGCAATTTCATCAGCATCTATGTTACCTTTTTCAGTATTGTTTCTTGAGCAACCTCCGGTCGAAGTGCGGAGGGGTGTTTTAAGTTTTCTAGCAGCGCGCCACAAGGAGTAATTAGATGCTGCTGTGACATCAAGACCTCCCAGATAGTTTTTAAGAGAAGCAGATTTTTCAGATGCAAGTAATTCTTAGAGTCCTTTAGTGCATTCTTTAAGTCTATTTTTATGTTAGGCTGATCTGTTCTGTTGCCATTCCTTTCTCGCTCTTCTTTTTTAACACACGAGACGTTCAATATCCGCAGAATAAATTCTATTATACCCAGTCTGCGGATGAGAGGTAGTGGCATGTTTAGCAGCCTGTTTAATATTTGCGGAAAGATTGGCAATGTTAAGTTCAATATCATCGGGAGTTCTTAGCTTGATGTTTTCTGGACAATGACTACTGAGATATTTTTTGAACCCCAGCCAATTAACACGATTTATCACCTTTACATATGGGTGAGGTAAGTCACTCCTTAGTGGGCTACAAATTGTAACGATCGTTGGAGAGTGATCGGAGGAGAAATCGTGAGAAGCTTCAACATGAATTAAATCCCTAGAGATATTTTTCATGACGCCAAAATCTATAACATCTGGAATTTTTTGTATGCCAGTAGGCCTCCCCGCTCGAAATGACGTCCAAGATCTTTTTTGAAATTGTGTTGAACAACGCTCGACCTCTAGGTGTAATAAGACGCGATCCCCAGAACGTATGTTTTGCATTGTAGTCGCCAGCTGCTACGAAACAAGGGACAAGAGTTTTGTAAAAATTCTCGTTTTGATCCTCAGGGATTGAAAACCTGGGAGGGGAGTAAATTGATGATATCACGAGATTTGAACAAAAATTTTCGATGCAAATATTTGTTGCTTGTAGATGGTCTTCATAAATGTTCTCAAGAATATAAATAAATAAAAAAAAGGCTTCTCGAAGTCAAATGAGTCTCAGATACCAACATTATATCAATATGTTTTACCGTTAGGGAGTGCTCAAATTCATTTTTATGTTGGCGAATGCTGTTTGCGTTCCAGAAACATACTTTTAACGTGTTCATGCCTTGTTAGCTAATGCTTGAAGCAGTGTGTTCTGCATTCGCAGCATTTCTTGCATCATGCTAGTCATATTTGTTGTAAAATTTTTTATAGTTTACACCAGATTATCAATAGTAGTTTCAAGGCGACTGAAATTAAACTTGGGTTAGCATTTGTTGTATTATTTGGTGGTGACACTTTTTGCACTGGAACAGAGTTGATCTTCACAGCGTCAGCATACGATACTTGTGGAGTGATTGTTTGGGCCATTTGAGGATAAGTGGCGGAGTACGTATTTCTTGTTTGCGGTGGGGTTACTTTAGGCTTTTGGCTCATAGCCGGTTTAACGAGAGAGTATATAGGGCATCCTCTGTAGTTAGCAGTGTGATTACCTCCACAATTACTGCACTTTTTTCCTTCCGGTCTTTCGACTTATTGCAAATAGCCGTATTGTGTAATTCACCACACACAACACAAACAGTAGGTAATTTGCGATAAGTTTTTGTGTGGCCATATTCTTGACAATTATGGCACTGTACGGGTCCCGAACGCTTGTGTGGTTCTTCAACTGTGATTTTTCGGTATAAGAGATATTTTAAGTTATAAATGGGATGGGTCTCATTCGCTTCGCCCGCGCTTTTCTGCTGTGATATATCTGTCCATTCCGACAGGCACTTTAGGTTTCTGAATATTATTGTGATAACTGGGCTAAATGATGAAAACTAGCCCGGAGCAGATAATGGCGCTGATTTAAATAAAGAAGTACTAGGCAGCGGTAATGTTATCGAACCACTACTAGGCATCGGAGTAAGCGAAGTTGATCGCTCACGTAAAATTGGCTTTGCCGTTAGAAAAAGACTATCATCAGATTTTTTATTTTTATTGTTTGCATTAAGAGCTTCAGAACTCACAGTAAAATAGGCATTTTTGCCGTTAGAACTCACTTCACAATTTTTTGTTTTTGAGGTACTCATGCAGAGTATTCCTCAGTCACTTTGTGTTTTTTTTTTTTTTGTTTTTGTTGTTTCAGATTATATGAAAAATATTATTAGTGCAAAAAAAGCAAATTTCACAAAATGAGTACTTATTACGAATCAGTACTTATTACGAATATTTTTTTTTTGTAATTTTGTTTGTTTAGTATGTAAGAAAAAACTCCGCTAATACGTCCGTTCACTACGAAGGTTCGCCAAGAACTTCATTTCAAAGTTATTATTTTATATTATTTAAATTTTTTATGACGTGTTACTTATTTTTTCATTTCTTATAAAATGTACATATTTTTTTCTTTTCTTATCTTTGAGTTAATCGTACGTATTACTCGATTTTTCTAAAAATTTCAATTTTTAATGTTTTTCTTACTATTTAATTTTTTTCGTAATTGCATAAGATTAATTTTACATATCGTTATTTTTTGCTAATGTTTATTTTTCATCATTTTAGTACAGTGTATGTACTATATACATATATTCACGTTTTTAATTTATTAATAATATTTGTCCTCTTAAGTCCTTTTTAATATTTTTTCCTATTTTTGTGTGGATTTTTCCTTATAAATAAGTTTTTTTATTACTTTATTGGGGAAAGAAAAAAATTTTCATTTGGTTTTTTTATTTGTGATTTATGAACAATTCTTCCGGAGTTCGTAAGTATTGTTCCTCTTTTGTCTTCTTTTATTATTTCTTCTTTATATGTAGGAGTTAATTTACTTCCTAGCCTCTTATTTATTTTTACGTAAATGAAAAAGGTGTTCTTTTCTTATTGTGGAATTCTAAGTCTTTATTCTGGTTTTCTATTAGTCGGTTAATATTGTGTTTTTCGATTTGTTCTGGGTCAGTGCTCACAGTTCGTCCAAAAAATGCTTCTATTGCTCTCTTCCTAATAGTCGAGTGGATTGAGTAATTATAATTGTATATTGATCTAAAAAGTAAGTCTTCAAAGTTACTATGGGTATTTTCAAATTTCACACAGCGCATTATCTCGCTGAGCGTAGAGTGAAATCTTTCAACTTTTCCGTTAACTATGCTGGTATAAGGGGGTGTTTTGAATGCTTCTATTCCGTACTGATTTTCGAGCATAAAAATAATTGGAGCTGAACTTAAAGATTTCTCATTATCTATTACTATGTTTTTGGGCATACCGAATGATGTTAATAGCTCTTGGAGTGGTAATTTCATGTCTTCTGTTGCTCTTGATTTTACAATTTTAGCTAATGCATACTTAGAGAATTTTTCTATAGCGGTTAGAACAATTTTGTTATTAGTGTGGTAGAGGTCAATGTATACGATATGTCCGGGGTTTCTGGGATAGGAGTGGCTTTAATAATTGGTACTGTAGGATGTCTTTCGTATTTGTATTCCTTGCATATCTTACACTGTTTTACAATTTTCTTTATCTTCGCCGTCAAAGAAAAGCTTTCTCACAACTGTACTTTGTTTTCAGCAGGGTTTCTGTGCGATTTATTATGTTGTTTAATTATTTCTGCATCTTGATCTATTTCTCTAATTAAATCTTCTACGCGTTTTCTGGTGTATCTTACTTTGTATTGACTCAAGTGTTGTGGATAGACAGCGAATTCACGCTTGATAGAATATGATCATCACTAATAATTTCATTTATACCTGAGGGGTTAAAATACCGTTTCAAAATATTAATAAGATTATTATCGGAGAGATATTGTTCGATTATCAGGTGCCTATGGTAAGTTGGAAAAATTGTTTTAAATTAATAGGAAGGTATTTCTCCTACATAAATGAACAGCTGATTTTTGAATACATTAATAGGGGCGTCTGTGTACGGTACAAGGTTTTGTGAAGAGCTGTCTTCACTGTGTTGTGTTGGCGTCAGGGAGTTAATTTGTGTATTGTTTGGAATTCGAAAAAAGAGAAAGAGGTGGTAATACCCGGAGGGACTTAAAGTCAACACAGCCTTCAGAGACGTGTGGGAACACGAACTCTGACTCTCAAAACGTAAACTAGCCAGGTAGAGATCCTTCGCAGGATCTAGACAGACTGGTGGATAAGAAGAATCCTTCTAGCAAGGGGGTCAAAGGTGCAGCATTTACTGAGAAGGCGGGCACGACGGCGAAATCTTCCGCAGAAGCAGAGAACGCCAAAAAGCAGAATCTCTTCATGCGCAAGAGGAAGCTAGACGCAACCAAGGAAAAAGAGCCGCCATCTTACGGTAAAGTAGCCAGGAGGCAATACAGGGACAATCTCTGCTACGCGGTCATTGACACCTCATATCCGACTGGCAAAATACCAGAAAATCCACAGCAAGTGGTTGAGGATTTGGTAAACAACGCGATATTGGAATACGTTATGGCAACCGATAACGGATCTCCAATGAAAATAAACAGCTGCGAGTTTCAAAGGGGCGTGCTGATGCTAAGGTTAGTATCGCAGACTAGCGCAGCCACCCTTAAGAAGTTGGTAGAAAGAATACCTCCGCCATGGAAAGGCTGTAAAGCTGGAACTGGTGGAAGGGAGAAATATGCCAATTGTAACCAAGGCAACCTTCTACATCAAAGGATGGGGATGAAAATTCATATCTGACCGTGTTTTGGAGGTTATTGGTAAACAAAACAAAGAACTGGCGGTAGAGAAATGGGAGGTATTCCACGGAGAGAAGGACCAAAATTGAACTCTTTTTGTGGTGGGCATCGATCAAGGATCTATTTCCAGCCATTCTAAATCTGAAGAGAAGGTGTTCTTTATGTCAAAAGCTGTCTATTTTAAAATAGGCAAGTCATGTATCGGCAGCCAGCCGAAAACCACCCCCATCAATGACAGGACAAACACAGAACAGGCTGCATCTAGTCAAAATCAGGCGGGTGTCTCTGAGGTCCAGACGGCCAAGGAGAAGCTGGAGCAAAATATCACCAACTCCCAAGAGGACCGCTTATTAGAAGGATGATGTGGGAGGTCATCTAAATTAACCTCGGAGCGAAACGGCAACTCACGCTTTGATGGAGAAAATTAACAAACGTAAGATACATGTGGCATTAATACAAGAACCCTGGACCACAAAAAACAGGGTAAATGGATTAGACCATGTAAACTATCAATTATTTTATGCTAAAGCAGGGAATCGTCCAAGGACCTGTATTCTTAGTCACATTAATGCTTTCTGTTATCCACAGAGTTGTCAACAGTAGACGCAACAGTACTGAAGCAGGGAAATGGGAACATATGCCTGGCATCAGTATACTTGCCGTATGATGCACCGACACTACCACCAAGGTCGGAATTGCAACACTTGGTAGAAGATTACAGAATAAAAGGTAGGAAAGTACTAATCGGATGCGATACTAATTCGCATTATATTGCGAACCTTCGTAGTGAACAGACATGTTAGCGGAGTTTTATTTTACATACTAAACAAACAAAAATACAAACAAAAAAATATTCTTAATAAGTACTGATCCGTAATAAGTACATATTTTGTGAAATTTGCTTTATTTGCAAATTTAAATTGAATTTCATATAATCTGACACAAGAAAAACAAAAAAAAAAAAACAAAAACAACTGTAAACAAAGTGACTGAGGAATACTCTGCATGAGTACCTCAAAAACAAGCAATTGTGAAGTGAGTTCTAATGGCAGAAATGCCTATTTTACTGTGAGTTCTGATATTCTTAATGCATACAATAAAAATAAAAAATCGGATGATAGTCTTTTTCTAACGGCAAAGCCAATTTTACGCGAGCGATCAACTTCGCTTACTCCAATGCCAAGTAGTGATTCGGTAACATTACCATTGCCTAGTTCATCTTTATTTAAGTCAGCGCCATTATTTGCTCCGGGCTTATGTTCATCACTTAACCAAGTTATCACTACAGATAACAGTAGTCAGAAATCTAAGGTGCCTGCCGGGATGCACAGATATATCACAGTGGTAAAGCGCGGGCGAAGCCCAAATTCTTCAAAGATCTCGTCTGTTCCCCAGATATCCAGGGATATCGACGCCGCCTCAACTGATCGCCAAATCCGTTTTAAAATATTGCAAGATGAGAGCGACAAACCCGAAGAACCCTCGAATAAAAACCTCAAAACCACTACCAATCTAAGTGAGACAAAAAAATTCAAACACACTTATTAAAAAACTAATCTCGGTCATTGGTGAAAAGGCATTTCATATTGTTCCAATAAAACGTGGTAACATTGATGAAACAAAAGTTCAAATATATAATGAAAAAAATTTCCGAAAAATGGTTAATGAATTGGAAAAAAATAAAACAAGTTTTTACACATTCCAGCTTAAGAGCGCCAAGAGCCTACAGGTCGTATTGAAGGGCATAGATTCTTACGTTGTCCCTGCTGAAATAAAAGATGCTCTCACCCTGAAAGGATTCAAGGTAAAAAATGTATCCAACATAATAAACAGGGAGAAGATCCCCCAACCCCTATTTCGCGTTGAACTGTGGCCAAATGATATATTATTGAAGAAAAATGAGACCCATCCTATTTATAACTTAAAATATCTCTTATATCGGAAAATCACAGTTGAAGAACCACACAAGCGTTCAGGACCCGTACAGTGCCATAATTGTCAAGAATATGGCCACACAAAAACTTATTGTAAATTACCTACTGTTTGTGTTGTGTGCGGTGAATTGCACGAGACTGCCATTTGCAATAAGTCGAAAGACCAGAAGGAAAAAAAGTGCAGTAAGTGTGGAAGTAATCACACTGCTAACTACATAGGATGTCCTGTATATTCTTTCGTTAAACAGGCTATGAGTCAAAAGTCTAAAGTAACCCCAGCCCAAACAGGAAAGACGTACTCCGTTACTTATCCTCCTATGGCCCAACCAATCTCTTCACAAGTATCGTATGCTGATGCTGTGAAGAGCAACTCAGTTCCCGTGCAAAAAGTGTCACCACCAAATAACACAACCAATGCAAACGCAAACTTTAATTTCAATCGCCTTGAAGCTACTATTGATAATCTGGTGCAAAATATAAACAATTTTACAACAAATATGACTAGCATGATGCAAAAAATGCTGCGAATGCAGAACATACTGCTTCAAGCATTAGTTAACAAGCCATGAACACGTTAAAGTTATGTTTCTGGAAAGCAAACGGCATTCGCCAACATAGAAACGAACTTGAACACTTCCTCACGGTGAAGAATTTTAATATAATGTTGGTATCTGAGACTCATTTGACTTCGAGAATCCTTTTTAAAATGAATGGCTACACCTTATATGATACAAAGGACCCGAGAGGAAGAGCATGCGGAGGATCAGCAGTTCTAATAAAGTCAAGACTCAAGCACTATATTCTTGAGAACAATTGTGAAGACCATCTACAAGCAACAAATATTTGCATCGAAAATTTTTGCACAAATCTCATGATATCATCAATTTACTACCCTCCCAGATTTTCAATCACTGAGGATCAATACGAGGATTTTTACAAAACTCTTGGACCTTGTTTCGTAGCAGCTGGCGACTACAATGCAAAACATACGTTCTGGGGATCGCGTCTTGTTACACCTAGAGGTCGAGCGTTGTTCAACACAATTTCAAAAATGAGCTTGGACGTCATTTCGAGTGGGGAGCCCACTTACTGGCCTACTGACATACAAAAAAATCTGGATGTTATAGATTTTGGGGTCATGAAAAATATATCTAGGGATTTAATTCTAGTGATTTAATTCATGTTGAAGCTTCTCATGATCTCTCCTCCGATCACTCCCCCACTATCGTTACAATTTGTAGCCCACTAAGAAGTGGCTTACCTCACCCATATGTGAAGACGATAATTCGTGTTAATTGGCTGGGGTTAAAAAAATATCTCAGTAGTCATTGTACGGAAAACATCAAGCTTAGAACTTCCGATGATATTGATTTTAACATTGCCAGTCTTACCGAAAATATTAAACAGGCTGCTAAACATGCCACTACCCGCAGACTGGGTTTAATAGAATTTATTCTGCAGATATTGAACGTCTTGTATGTGAAAAAGAAGAGCTAGAAGGGAATGGCAAGAGCACAGATCACCCCAACATAAAATCAGACTTAGAGGATGCACTAAACGACTCCAAGATTTGCTTGCATCTGAAAAATCTGCTTCTCTTAAGAACTATCTGGAAGGTCTCGATGTCATAGCAGCATCTAATTACTCCTTGTGGCGCGCTGCTAAAAAACTTAAAACACCCGTTGAGTCTAAACCACCCCTGCGCGCATCTACCGGAGGTTGGGCAAGAACCAATACTGAAAAAGGTAACATATTTGCTGAGCATTTAAAATACGTATTTACCCCAAAGTCATGTACTGCTGCTGTTGATTTGCCGAGTGTAGTTGCTCTACCCCCTCGACCCATAAAGTTTAAGATGCTTGATGTACAAAAACTAATTGCTGAATCCAACCAGAAGAAGGCCCCGGGTATTGATGGAATTAGTAACAAGATGCTGATGAAGTTGCCTCGCATTGCTATGAAAATCCTGCTATTCATTTTTAATGGCATTTTAAGACTGGAGTATTATCCACACAGCTGGAAACTAGCCATGGTCAAAATGATTCCAAAGGCGGGCAAAGATCTTACAAAGGCTGAGTCATATAGGCCAATAAGTTTATTGTCAACAATTTCAAAACTGTTCGAAAAGCTGCTCATGACAAAATTGTCCCCAATTCTAACTAACAATGGATGTATACCGGACCATCAATTTGGTTTTAGAAGCCAGCATAGCACCATTGAACAATGTCATAGATTGGTTCATTTCATAAGAAGAACATTTGAAGAAAAAAAGTATTGTTCTTCCCTCTTTGTTGATGTTTCTCAAGCATTCGATAAAGTGTGGCATGAAGGTCTAATTTTAAATTGAAGACATATCTGCCAACAAACATTGTAAATCTTTTGGAAAGTTACATTCTTGCCCGGAAGTTCACTGTTGTGGAAGGAGACTTCATGAGTGTGCCCGAAACTATCTCATCCAGTGTGCCACAGGAGAGTATACTGGGGCCAATTTTGTATTTGATTTATGCCTGTGATATGCCTTTGAGCAGTAATGTCTTCACTTCTACATTTGCCGATGATACAGCCTGCCTTAGTATGCATGAAAACCTTCACGAGGCATCCCGATATCTTCAGGAACATGTTAACCTGTTGGAACTGCTGTTGAACTTATGGAGAATAAAAGTAAATAAACAAAATTGTGTTCATGTAACATTTACCCTACAAAGAGACACTTGCTCCCCAATCAAGTTGTTCCTCAACAATCACAGGTGAAATACCTTGGTATACACCTCGACCGACGGCATACATGGGAGCACCACATTGACTCTAAGCTATCACAATTAAAACTTAAATTAACTCAGTTTACATAGATTGTAAACTTTTAATATACAAGTCGCTTTTGAAACACGGTTGGTGCTACGGAATTCAACTATGGGGCACTGCTTCAGCTTCCAATGTAGAGAGAATCCAACGAATGCAAAACAAAATTTTAAGTTTAATAACATCGGCTCCATGGTACATGAAAAATTCAATTTTACATCGTGATTTAAATATGCCACTTGTGACCGCTGAAATTGCAAAGTATGCAAGCAAATATTTAACAAAACTCGAGTGCCCTTGCTCGTAACATCTTGAACTTTACTGGACACATTTGCTTAAAAAAGAGGGATACTACGGCCTTAATACGCAATACTCCAGATGAAACTTTTTGAAAATATTTTTGTGCTTAACACTACATTTATGTATTATTAATTACTATCACTAAGTTTATGTCCGACACTGGTTGGGCCTAATTATTATATCTATATTTAAGATTTGAATACTTATTATTAGTTCAGTAGAAGATACCATAAATAAATATTAGTGGAAAAAAAATTGCATTGGGTAGTACTAACATTAATAAAAGGGGACAGGCTCTTTTAGAGCTGAATACTAACGATCTATTAACTGTTAATATTGGTAATACGCCTACCTTTATTAAGAGAATTAAAGCGGAGGTATTAGATTTAACTATCTGCTCTGAAAACGTAATCAATTAAATTGCTGAATGGAGGGTTCTGAACGAGCACTCATTCTCTGATCACCCTTATATTATATTTAAAATTACAAGCCAACCGCCAGGACCTATAACCTCCCGGAACAGAGCAAAAAATAATAGTTCAAAAATCGAAAGGTCACTTGACTCTCATTTAGGGTAGGTTTCTTTCAATCGGCTAGGAAGAGGGGATATAGACAGTAAAGTCAAAATCATTACGGACGCTTTAGTTGAGTCGTTTGAAGAGAGTTGCCCACTTCGGGAAAGAATATCCCCATACGGGAAAACCTGGATGACAGGGGAGATTCGGGCAATGGGGAGGGAAGTCCCTCGACTCCATAATAGAGCGAAACGTAAAAGTTTACCAGTATATTGGGAGGATTATCGTGATAAACTCGGTAATTACAACAATAGAATAAAAACAGCTAAACGTACATCCTGGAGGCTTTTTTGTGAACAGGTGGACAGTGTAAGCGATGTTTCTAAAATTAAAAAATTTTTGTCAAAAGCCCACATCGAGGCTAAATCATTAGTGGATGAAACGGGCAAGACAATTGAAAATATGGAGGAAACCATTAAACTCCTCATGGATACACATTTTCCATGCAGCCCGGCCGAACTTTCGGCTATGCTGGACGATGGGAAAAGTGGTGAACATGAGGTACCTATTATCAGCGATAGGATGGTTATGGAAGCACTAAAAAGCTTTTCTCCGTTTAAAGTGTCGTGTCCGGATGGTATCTTTCCGGCGGTCTTGCAGAAGGGGATGAATTTAGTTTAGACACATCTTGCAGGAATTTATAATGCATGCCTAACACACGCATATATTCCAGTAGGCTGGCAGGAAGCGAGGGTAGTGTTTATCCCCAAACCTGGCAAGCCAAATTATTCTTCACCAAAGGCTTATAGGCTAATAAGCCTAACTTCCTTCTTGCTGAAAACCATGGAGGGGATAATCGACGACATTGTTAAAGGCAGGATCGCAGGCCATATGCTGAGGTTCAGGAAACACCCATACGTCAAAGGTAGATCAGTGGACACTGCATTGCATAAGGTGGTGTACTTTATAGAAAGTTCACTTAATGAAAAGATGTACACACTCGCGGTTTGCATTACCATTGAGGGGGCTTTCAACAACGTGCATACCGACACACTTATCCACTCTCTGGACCAGTTTAATGTCAACCGGGCGATACTTGAATGGATTGGGAATATGCTAAGGAATAGATCGATTAATTGTGAGGCGCACAATGCAAGTATAAGAAAAAGGGTGCAATGTGGGAATCCACAAGGGGGACTTTATCACCACTTCTATGGACCACAACAATACATACCCTTATTAGGACTCTGACCGATGAGGGATTCGAGACAGTCTGCTACGCAGATGACGTTATGATACTTCTGAAGGGAAGGGATCCAAATCATTTGTGCAGGAAGGCCGAGGAGGCATTAACCCTGCCACACAACTGGGCTCAACCAAGAGGGTTAAATGTTAACCCGGAAAAATTGAAATTGTCCTATTTACAAGAAAGACGAGGATAGCTCCATATGATGAGTCGCGCTTTCTTGAAAGGACAATAAATATTTCCGACAGGGTGAAGTATCTAGGAGTCATTCTCGATTGGAAATTAAAATGGAAAGACCACATAAACAAAAGTGTCAAAAAGGCTCATATATGTTGGTCAATCTGTAAACGAGCCATAGGCACAAGATGGGGGCTGAATCCAGAGATGAAACACTGGCTTTATAGCAGCGTTATCAGGCCGATTATGACCTATGCTTCTATTGTGTGGTGGACACCGATGGAATATAAATTCAACATCAAAACAATACAGAATGTTCAGAGAACCTGCTGTTTCGGTATAAGTGGGGCCTTCGGAATGACTTCAACAGGGGCGACGGAAACAATATTATCTATCCAGCCAATCAAAATTCATATAAAATACGAAGCGGATCTTACAGCAAAACGACTAAAGGTGATGGGTGAGTGAATCGCTCAGGAACACGAAGCGCACCATCAACGAATCTTTACGGCCATAGGAGAGTCCATACGGGAAAATGTCGAAAATGACCGCATACCGGAGACTAGACTAGAGGCCAACTGCGGAACATTGATCCCCGACATTCATTCCTGGTTGACCGACCCTTGGAACCAGATCCCCATGGGGGTTCATTGTTACAGGGAAGGATCAAGGGCGAGAGGGAAAACAGGACTTGGTGTTTATATAGAAAACACCACGGAACTGTTTTTCCGCCTGCCGGACTATTGCACAGTTTTGCAGGCGGAAGTTCGGGCGATAACTTAGTGTATCAGGGAGTGTATCGTTGTCGTTTATACTTTCGATTCCACTTGGTCTATTTTCTAAAAATGTAATTTAGAAACTACAAACGGAATAGTAAGAGGGCGGGTCAGTAAGTCTGGGAATTTTTGAATCTCAAACCTCTTAACTAAAGGGCGGGACTGCTCGCTCCTGTCAAAAGCCATCTGTTGCGTCATTTAGCTTGGCATGATTTTCATTGGTAGCAGACTGCCGCGTAATTTGAGGTGAAAATTGAAAAAAATTATAAATGTTATGGGAACTCTGCACTATAAATTTCAAGGGTAAGAAAGTGGTTTACTGAATTTCGTTGTGACCGTTCAATAATGGAAGATGCCAAACGATTTGAACGCCCAGTTGAAGTTTCTACAGCCAAAAGAATTGGAAAAATTCACGATATGATATTGACCGGTCAGAGATTGAAAGTGCGAGGGATTGTGGAATCCATAGCTCAGTGGTTTTAATTTTGAATGATCAGTACTGAAATTTTTTCAATAGCTTAAATTTTTGAAGGATTTGATTTTATATCTTCTGATGTTATGATAACTCCTAAAAATTCGACTTCATTTGCAAAAAAATTTACATTTATCGAGTTAAATTTCCATGTTAGCCTATTCTAGCGTATCGAATATTGCCTCCAAATCTCTCGCATGATCTTCTTCAATTTTGCTAAAGATGGTAATATCATTTATATATACAAAACAAGCTCTTCCTATATGTAGTCTGTATATGATATCCTACATCTAATGTTCATTGCAAAATGGAAAGGGCATTTTTGAGGCCAAATGTAAGCCGTGTAAATTCGTATGTTCCATTATTAATTGAAAAAATTGTCTTTTCGATATCGGATTCCTTTAAAAGAATTTGGTGAAAACCGCTTTTGAGGTCGACGACAGAGAAAATTATATTTCGTCCTAGTCTGTGAGAGGACTTCGTTAATTTCTGGAATTGGATAACGATCAGCACTAGTAATAGAGTTAAGTTTTCTATAGTCGATAACTAGCCTATATTGCTTATTTCCTTTGGAGTCTGGTTTTTTGCTCACGATCCATACGGGTGAATTGTATGGTGATCGAGATTGTCGGATTATTCCGTCTTCGAGTAGCTTATTAACCTGTTCCTCGACTTCTGATTTTAATGACATAGCGTAAGGGTAATATCTGGTATAAATTGGAGAATCTGTAGTTGTTCGAATTTCGCCTACTATTTTTGTCGTGTATGTCACAGAATATACACAGAATACCCAACTTTGACGTTTAAAAAGGGTCCGAATCATATTTTGTATATACTTTGTATAACGTGCATAAAGTTTGTGTGAAGAGATACCTATATAAAAACAACTAGATTAGCTCTCCCTTTCACACAAACTTTATGCACGTTTTCAAAGTTGTCGGGTCTAGGTGTAGTTTATGGTGTATGTTAATTTTTTATTGGGTTTTGCAAATAGTGTTAGATATTTGTTGACCCATGATTTAATAACGGATTTCTCTCCCGAAGTTTCAATATTGTTCACATTCTTTGGTGGTTCTTGTTTAATGGGTACGTTTATTTTATTCTCAATTAGCATATAATCTTCGGATGTAAATATAACCGCTTTGAGTTGTTTCAAGGTATCGTTTCTAATAATAGCATCAAATGATTTACATAAATGTTGGTAAGATGAAAAATTTTATCCTTTATTTCCTAATTCCAAAAAGATTGAGTTCTATGTAATGCGATTTTTTAATTTTTCCTCCTACTGATTTTGTAAAAAATGTTGTGTCATTTAGTTTTGGGTTTTTTTTTTTTGCCAATGAAGGCTGTATATAATTTTTGTTGGAGCCCGTGTCTATAAGAAATTTAAAGTATGAAAGTGATGAAGAATTTAGTCTAAAAAATGAACATATATGAATTGATTGTATTTCTCTTCAGAATAATATTTTTCTTGGTTTTCATATTGTTGAGAATATTCTTGCAAAGTTTCTTCGTTACAATCCTGACTTATATCACAGACTCCTTTATCAGGTGCCTTCTGGGAGATATGATTCACTCGCTGATATTTGTTTGGAAAATTACGGTTGAATTGGTTTAATGGCGGTGGTCGTCGTTTTACACTGAATGTGTAAAAATTTGGTCTGTTCTTGTGATACCTCTTGTCTGCTGGGAGCTATCTATTTCCGTGGGTATTTGCTTGGGTAATGGTTTTGGAGCAGTGGGTCTTGAAGGTCGAAAGTTTTGGTATTGTGCGAAATGGTTGGAATTACGGGGATGTATACCGTTGGGTGTAAAGGAATTATGTTGAGTGAAAGCGAGATTAATGAAAGGATTCTGTATAATGGGTTGTCGTTATATTCCTTGTGGCATGCGCGCTATTTGAGGAAGAAATGGTAGTTTTCTATGAATTTGCGGCGGTGTATGTACCTGAGGTGGCTCAATTTTCCAATTTTTGTTTTGGTTATAAGCGTACTACGCTTTGTAGCCTTGGTTTTCAAGCTTCATGCATAAATGTAGGGCTTATGGAAGATCCGTCGGCTCTTTCATACCTAACAGTTTAGGTAGATCACCATTAAGTCCTTTGACTAGGGCTTTGTTCCTGTAGGTCTGTGTAAGCAAGTGAAGAGCTTCTTGGCCCATTTCTAAACTTGAAAGCTTATTTAGTATTAGCGGAAGGTGGTTATATACCTCTTGGTAGAATTGTGTAATTGAATTCCGTCCTTGCACCAGTGATGCAAGTTGGCACTCGTGAGTTGTAATGTCTCGTCTATCGGCATAATGAAGGTTAAGACAATGCGATATTGCATTCCAATCTAAAGGGACATTGTAAGATTCAAGAACCATGTTGGCATTTCCTATTATCTAGTTTCTAATTTTACTAATGATACCAAGACTACGTACAATGTCGGGTATTTTTCCAAGTCACCTATTTGTCCCTGATGTTCTTGTCTTATTGTTTCGTCAGTTGCCATAACTAAAATACTGTCCGGGTTATTCCTAATCAAGTTTTCCTGAACTACTCTCCTGATTATGTTGTTGACAAGTCTTTCTAAGTCTCCCTGACTGGCTTGTTGGTTCTATCCGCTAGGTGCGGGAGGTCCAGCTAAGACGCTGGGTCTAATAAGGTTGTTAGGGTTTGACATTTTATTTTATTTTTAATTCTGATTTCGAATTTTTATTTCTGCAGTTTTTCTATTAAAATTAACTCTTTTTCCGACACAAAAATTGTTTCTTTCGACACAAAATTTTTTTTACAAAAGTATTTGCTTAAAAAAATTTTATTCTGTCTGGAGTTCAGAGTCGCAGAGTTGAATTAAATTATCAGGTTTCACTATTACTTTGTTATTGTTTCACGATAAATTATAGCACTTAGGGAAAAATATTTTCTCTTTTTTCACAAAAATAATACTTATAAAATATTCTTAATTAATTTACATTAATGCTGCAACTAGTAGCGTATCCCACGACACTGGGGTTGATCCTTTTTACTTTTTTATGTTACTGGGGACCCTCGACACGTATTCTTGGTGGGTGCGCGTTTTGTGCTCTTGAGGCCTTAACGCTGATTCTCCTTTATTGCTTCGCGACTTCCTTCTAAACCACTTGCACTTCTTAACGGCTTCAGTGGGCGTACTTCCTTAGGGCGTTTTTTTTTTCGGAAACTTTTTAGCACTTTATACGTATTTGACCACTAACACTGCTTTAGGGTTTTTTTTGTGATATCACTTTATTCAGGACTTTGTAGCACTTTATACATATTTGACCACAAACACTGCTTTAGGGTTTTTTGTGGTAGCAGGTATTATGTCCTTTAAAGGATTCCGCGAACGCAAATTAGTTTACGTTGGGCGCCAGTTAATTAATTATTAATTAATTTTTACTTTTTTTAAGTTTTTGCTTTTAAATCGCAAAGAGTTTAAAAGTGATTTATTTATTTATTTGTCTTTATGTTAACAAGAATAGAATTGAACTCAAATGATTAATAATTAAACTCTTATATTTATTTCTAATTTTCTGTAGTCCTGCACTTTCACTTTTCACTTTAATTCCCATTTATTGCATATGCGATGTAAGCGGGTTCTAAGTCAAGTTGACATAATTAGCCAAAACGTGTGTTGGATTTTGCATTTAAGCAATTTCTGATTAATTCCCATTTATTGTAATTTTATTAAAGTTAAAATTAACCTATTTATCTAGCGCATGTGTTAAACATAGTTACAAACATAATTGCTGTTAACTTGTACACTGGTTGTGAATTTATTACCTTTAACTTTTATGCATATGAATTATTAGTTGTTTTTGTTTCGGATTTTAAGTAAAAAATATCACTTTATGGACATCCAGTTTCTGACATACAATTGCCAAGTAAAGAAGTTTTTTACTCTCTCTGTTGTTAGTTAAAAGAGAACACAAAACTATAAAAAAGCAACAGAGACCTATCCCTTTTTCCTATTTTTATAATTCTATAAAGTGAAATACAAATAAGTAAAATCTACTTTCCCTAACAAAATAATAATATGAACGGGGTTCACCCCCAAAAATCATAATCGATTCCTTGATCCCTCAGTCGACAAAGGCAGTAAAAACAAAAGTAAACGTTTTCGTGATGAAGACTTTGTACCATTTCTTTACAAAATACATTCGGTAGAGCATATGCCACGTTATCTCATTGCAACTGTCAATAGATAATACCGACACATATTCCAAACCTTCAGCTGCATACGATGTCTGATCAATCGAAAGGTGCATTTTGAAATTTCTCGGGCATATGTTCTTAGATGAGTTTGTTTGTATTTAGTTTAGTTTGTCTGTGAGACCCATGACAGTTAGACATGTTTTGCTTGTTTGGCGATTTTTTTTATATAATTATTTATTTGCAATCAATTTTACACTAATAAGCAAATTTGTTAAGTTAAGAAATAATCTGATTTCCATTGAAAAGAATAACTTAAGTTATATGTATATGGATTTAAATAAAAATCCACTAAAAAGTTTAAATAAGTAGAAGAAATAAAGTAATGGTGTATTTACATGTTTTAATTTGTAATTGAGACTAAATAAAAGCTTTACACTGAAATCTTTGCAAGATTTCTATATTCGAGTTACAAGCAGCTTCCCATAATTCTATGCCGTAAGTCCAAATGGGATTCAATATAGAGTTTTAAAGTAAAGCTTAATTTTCCAGATAGAGTATAGACTTAGTGTCAATGAGCCAGAACATTTATTTAAATTTTATGTCTAGTTGATATCTTTTAGACCTTATATGTGATTTATACGTAAGTAATCTGTCTAAACGAAGATCAAAATACTTTACATTATTAGCACTAGGAATTACAGTTCCATTGAGGAATACAGCTGGGCCATCAGCTCTTCTAGTTGTAAAAGTAACTTAGCTTGATTTTTGGGTGTTAACTACAATATTCCACTTTGTAAGCTAATGATGAAAACTATCAAGTTGCAGTTGTATGATTCTAGAAGCTTTTAAAGGAGATTCATTGGAACATGAAAATGCCGTGTCGTCTGCATAAGTTGCAACAGTCACATCATCTCTTGTTGGCATATCATAGGTGAATAAAGTATACAACACTGATTCAAGTACGCTACCCTGTGGGATTCCTTCTGCTATTTTTGCAAACTCTCGAAGTATCATTGTCAACTCTAACGTAGAGTCATATATTTTTTAAATATAACAAGAAGAACAAGTAAAACGGAGCTGGAAGCATATTTTTTAGTTTGGATAACAGTCCTTTGTGCCAAACTTCATCGAAGGCTTGAGGAATATCCAAAAATACAGAAGAGCAGAACTTTTTATTTTCGAAATATTCGCTTATCACCTTTACGATTCGATGACATTGTTCTGGTATGCCATGCTTGCTTCTGGAACCAAATTGGTAGTCGGGAATGATGTTACTTTTCTGAAGATAAGGAGTTAAACGTCAAAGAAATATTTTTTCAAAAATTTAGAGAAAATGGACAGCAGACTAATAGACGTCGTATAGGACGTCATAACATTTTCTGGTTTTCGATTGATTAATTTAATATATGTAAGAACTGGGCAGGGCCCGAGAAGATCCAACAGACTAAGGGGTAAATAGGGTGACAGCTTCGGAACAATGACATTGACAACACTTAACGTACAAAAGACAGCTTCGGAACAATGACATTGACAACACTCAAAAAGACAGCTTCGGAACAATGACATTGACAACACTGAACGTACAAAAGAGAAGAGAGAGAAAAATAGGAATAACAAGAAGATCAGGGTGGTTTTTGTGGAAGAGACAGATGTTGTTGAGTCGTGTAAGAGTTCGGAGGTGAAATGATTATTCTGAGTTAACGATTAAATAAAATAAAGTTCATTAAAAAACTAAATAACTATTGATTTGATCATGTACTGTAAAATAAAAATAAAGTTCATTAAAACTAAATAACTATTGAATTGACTATGTGCTGTAAAATAAAAATAAAGTTTAATAAGCTAAATAAGTATTTGAATTGATTATATAATGTAAAATGAAATAAAGTTCTTTAAATGAATAAAAGCTATTTTAAAGATCATTCTGCATCAACGGGATTGACTACATTTGGGGGCTCAACCGGGATTACGCCTCCAAGCAATTCCCGGAACCGACGGAAAATAGTTTTAAAGTAGTGGAATAAACAATTTAAATACCAAAAAGGAAAAGTTCTAACACAAGTGTAAAAAGTGAAAAATCGCAAAAAAGGACAGTATATCTTAAAATGATTAGTCGTTTGCAAATTAAAATTTAGGAGAATGTGTGGACAAATGGTACAGTTTCTTGTACATAATTGCCAAAAGAAAAAAAAAACTTAATACATAAAACAAAACATAACTGTTTATTCAAAAAGAAGAAATACCTACTTGGATACATACATGCATATGTATGTATGTAGAAGACAATTTTTTCCCGTTTCAACAAACAAGAATAGGGAATAATCGAGAAAAAGTGTATATGTACGTATGTAGGAAAAGAAAATTTTTTTTCTCTCTTTCTCTGTTTCAACAAATGAAAAAAAAGACAGAAGAAGACAAATTCTGAAATTCAAGCAAGAATAACGGAAAAAGTGTATGTGTATGTATAAAAAAAACAACAACCGGTTTGAAGAAGAAAAAACCCAAGTTTAATTTTGAAATGTTACAATAAGAGATACTGTACAAAGCATACACAAATTGAATTGTGCTAAGATGAACCAAATGATACGCTAACAATAAAAAGGAAGAGCGTTGTGTGATGAGTATAGACAGAATATTTGGTGGAAACTTACAATAAAAGATAAAGTGCTTTTCAAAGGGAAATAAAGAAAATAAGAAAGTTTCAAATCAAACAAAAAGACTAAAATTCACCACTTTTAAGCTATAATTAGTGGCATAATAATTTAAAAGAAAAAAAATTAGTTTAAAGAGAAACTTAATAAAGAAGTACTGAAAATAATTTAGAAGTTAATAAATAAAAAAAAAAGAAAAAAAATTATTAATGTACTCCATATCTGGCAACGCTGCATTTCGTATAGAATATTTGCAATGGAAAATTTTAAAATGTGTGAGCACTAAGCTGTAAGAAGAAAATTTGCATCAACAAAACAATGAGAAGACGAAACAACGAGAAGACTAAGGAACGAGAAGATAAAACAATAAGAAGGCGAAACAACGAGAAGACGAAACAACGAGAAGACGAAACAACGAGAAGACGAAATAACTGGAAGACGGGCAAATGTATAGCTGAGAGAGTAAGACTTTAAATTTCCATTGAGTTTAAATATATGTGTTGATATTGGTAACACAACGAGATTTATTGAAAGAAGTAATGTTAAAAGTAAGAGAGTTTTAAAATTCTATGAGTAAAAGATGAATTAAAGGTGTTAAGAGAAATTGAAAGTAAAGAAGTTTTAACATAACATAAAAAAATTTACGAAAATTCTACAAAATACAAAAACGTGTATACTGAGGTAGTATTAGAGAAAATTCTTTTGATTTTGTTAAATACATGTAAAGAGAAGATTGTTGAAGAAATTTGGCGTAAACACATGTGTATGTAAAAATTAAATATTGCAAACCTGTTGAATAATACGCTTTGTTTGAACTTAAATTTTGAATATGATATTGAATTTTTAGAATATATTGTTGAATTATAATATATTGTTCAAAATTGTAAATTTAATATAAATTTTATTCCAGCTTTAATTGCAACAAAATGTAATTGTAATTTTAATATAAATTTTATTCCAGCCTTATTTGTAAAGGCCCAGTTAGCCGAACGTTCACGTTAGCTAATGTAAGGAACGTTTGTTTTTGTGCATATGAAATCAATGCAAATGCTTATCCAAATTAAATGTCACGTTGACGGAACGGCTGAACCTGTATAAAATAGAATTTCATAACGTTTTTACGTGACATTTGTATACCATTGATGGGACTATTATTTTGTTGAGTTGTATTGTGGCCCAAACTCTCCTCCGGTACTTTTATTGATATATGTAAATTATTAAGGATCTAATACAACTTTAATAAAATTTTCGAATTTTCAAAGTCTAAAAATGTAATGTTGAGATAATAATGTGCATGAAGAGACTTTTTAAAAAAAACAAGTAAATACCATTAAATGCAAATAAAATCTTAGATTGAATTATAAATTCAATTATATATAGCAGTTAATTATTTTGAATATAAAAGTTAATATACGCTTATAAACATAAATATTTGTTATTTTGCAACTTGCATACATATCTTTAAAAATATTGCAGATTTGTAAGTCAAAAGTTTTCTTACATATACATTGTGAAATAAATACAAATTTATATACACATAATAAATATATGGACGTACGATTATATGTTTATTCTTAAAATTTTAATTTTTACATGAACTTTTTAAAATATCAACTTTTTTCTTTCAAAAAGTACTTAGTATAATTTTGGTACGTTTTATGTATAAGCATGAATTATACGAAAGTTTTCAAATACCATCTCTATTATGAACAGCTGACTATATATTTATTGAAAAATTGAAATTCTTTTCATTAAATATATTTACCAAATTTAAAAAGCAAACCTCAACACATACATAACTGTTCGGACTCCATTAAAAATTTTCTTTATTTGATTTTTTATAATAAATAGGAATATTAATTTAATTTTTTTAATTACACAAAGTAGCGTTATACAACGTTTTGTTTTTATTTTGTTGACATTCGACACGTTTTAAAAGATTCATTAACCGCACAAACGTCCGTACGTTAAAGTACGGTACGTTTTTCTAACATCAACGTTCGGCTAACCTGGCCTTAACAGAATATTTATTTCACATCTTGCCGAACCCAAACCAAAATTTTAAAGACGTGCGACGAAATGGAGTTATTAGAGATTTTAACACTGACGGTTGAGGAATTGAAGAGTAAGTGTGTTGACCTTGGACTAGACGATGAGGGCAGTAAAACCATTTTACAGGAAAGGGTAATTAGGCATTTTAGTTTTGGGAATAGGGTTGATGCGGCCGAATCTGAGTATGGCGAAGCGGCATCGAACGTTCAGCGTTCGGCGTTTGAAGAATATCGTGGATCTTCTTCCTTTACACTGAAGGACATCCAGGATTCGCTTTCAAAATTTTCAGGCGAAACAATGCCGACCGTAGATGCATGGCTCAGTGACTTTGAGGATTGTGCTGTTACTGTAGGGTGGAACGATTTGCAGAAGTATATTTATGGGTGACAATTGCTTGCGGGTGCAGCGAAAATTTTTTGTCGGAGTCAACCAAACATTCGTGATTGGTCCTCGTTGAAAGTTGCGTTACAGAAAGAATTTGGTATTTGTCGTTCTGCCCTAGAAGTTCATCAGATGCTGAAAAATAGAAAGAAGCGATCGAACGAAAGTTTACGAGAATACTTATATTCTCTACAAGAAATTTCTTTCCCAGTGACATTAGATGAGGAAAGTATCATCGAGTATTTTATACAAGGTATACCCGACAGTAAGGCAAACAAATCAATTCTTTACCAAGCGACCAATATCGAAGACTTAAAGTTGAAAATTAAGGTTTACGAAAAGGTCACCAAACCAAATCAAACCTCCAATTTCGGTAAATCCATTCTACAAGGGGAACCACCAGCTGGTGCTCGGGAAAAAGACGTAAAACAATTGGCTTGTTATAACTGTGGTACCAAGGGTCATGTCAGCAAGTACTGTAAAGTCAATGTTCCGAAATGCTTCAAGTGCAATGGTCTAGGTCACAAATCTTTTAACTGCAAGGCGAATGTGAGCGTAAAGCATGAACCCAAGGAACGAAAATCAACTGCCAATATGCAAACACTATCATCACCCACGCGTTCTGAGAACCCAAAAGAAATTTGGCCCGGTACTAATAGAATTTTTAAAGACGTTACAATACTAGGAAAGGAGGTATCTGCAATATTAGACACAGGCAGCGATATAAGCTGTATACGCTATGATGCGTTAATGATGATGGATGGTGCAAATGTTAGTGCCGAAAAGAGGAGAATGGTTGGTATAGGGGAACGGGAAATCGTGACCATCGGTGCGTTTGAAACAACAATCGACTTAGATGGTGTGGTAGTTCCTGTAAAGTTTCACGTGGCCCGTGAACGTGATATTTTATATGCCGCGGTGCTGGGAAACGACATTCTTCAACAAGTTAATGTTTTCATCGATGATGAAGGAGCTAAATTCACACAAAAAGTGACGCAAGAAAGGGTCGGCGCGGAAAAGGAAGTAGTTGTATCCACTGATGAGTTAGATGATGTAGTTAGAAAATTGGGGGAAATAAATATGACAGTGGAAACGCCGGATATAGAAGTGGGTCACCTATCACTTGATGTGCAAGGCAAAATAGCAAAATTGGTGGACGATTATAAGCCAATCAAGCCAAAATCATTTCCAGTAAAAATGAAAATTGTGTTGAAGGACGAAGTCCCAGTTTCGCATCGCCCAAGGCGAATGTCATTTGCTGATCAACAAGCGGTTGACGCTCAAGTTTCAGAATGGCTTCGCGATGGTATTGTTAAACGTAGTTACTCGTATTACTCTTCACCTGTTATTTTGGTTTCCAAGAAAGATGGTAGTAAGCGTTTGTGTTGTGATTACCGGAAGCTAAATGAGAAAATGGTAAGAGACAATTTCCCGATAGTGGTAATTGATGATGTGCTTCAGCGGCTACAAGAGGCGAAAGTGTACACTGCTCTTGATTTAAGAAATGGATTCTTTCATGTACCGATAGAGTCTTCCAGTCAGAAATACACTTCATTTGTTACTCATCGAGGACAATTCGAATTTTTATTCATGCCTTTCTGGTTGACGAATTCGCCCGCAGTATTCTGCCGATATATTACCGCAATCTTTCACGAGCTGATCTCGGATGGAACTGTCGTACTCTATATGGACGATATGGTGATCCCGTCGAAAACTGAGGTAGAGGGCATTGAAAAATTGCAAAAAGTTCTGAGAGTCGCATCATTAAATGGACTGAAGATTAAATGGAGCAAGTGCCAATTCCTTATGAGGAAAATTACATTCTTGGGATACATGATAGAGAATTCCACAATTCTTCCTTCAAAAGAGAAAACAGCTGCTGTCGAAAAGTTCCCCACACCAAAAAATCAAAAAGATGTTCAGAGATTTTTGGGATTAACTTCCTATTTTCGCCGCTTCATCAAAGATTATGCGTTAATCGCCCGACCACTGTCTAATTTGCTTAAAAAAGACGCTACCTTTAAGATGGGCGATGAAGAAAAGTTGGCCGTGAAACAATTAAAAGCCGTTTTGGTAGGTGCTAGCGTGCTGAGACTGTTTAATCCATACGCTGAAACCGAAATCCATACAGATGCCAGCAAGCATGGTTATGGTGGTGTTTTACTGCAGAGAGATTCTGAGGATGGTCAGTTGCATCCTGTTCAGTTCATGAGTCGAAAAACAACGTCATTTGAAGAAAATTACCATTCGTATGAGTTGGAAGTTTTGGCAGTAGTCGAAGCGTTAAAGAAATGGCGTGTTTTCGTGATGGGGTTAAAAATAAAAATAGTTACCGATTGTAACGCGTTTGCGATGACGATGAAGAAGCAGGATATGCCGTTGAGAGTATCGAGATGGGCTCTTTTTCTCCAAGATTTCGATTATGTAATCGAACATCGATCTGGGGCCAAAATGAGGCATGTAGACGCCTTGAGTAGGGTCTCCTGCCTGATGATTGAAGATTCTTTGCGCCATAAAATAAAAGAAGCGCAATTAGAAGACGAATGGATTAAAGCGGTAATGAAGATATTGGAAACCCAAAATTACGAAGATTTCTTTTTAAAATACGGGTTGGTGCACAAGGATCCCGCTAAGGAGCTTGTTGTCATCCCCGCAAGTATGGAACGAGAAATTATAGAAATGGCTCATAGGCAAGAACATTTTGCGGCTAGAAAGATGGCAGATCTCGTTGAGAAAAACTTTTATATACGAAAATTAAGTAACAAGGCTGAGACTGTAGTAAAGAGTTGCATCGAATGCATTATATCTGAAGCTAAGGCGGGTAGAAAAGAGGGTTTGCTGGATCCCATTGATAAGTCAGACAAACCATTGATGACATATCATTTGGACCACATAGGACCAATGGAAATGACGACAAAGCAATATAACCACATCCTAGTAATAGTCGATGCGTTCTCGAAGTTTGTATGGCTCTATCCTACAAAGAGTACAGGCTCGAGTGAAGTGATTGATCGGTTACAGAGGCAGTCCGCAATTTTCGGAAATCCAGCAAGGATAATAACCGACAGAGGCAGCGCATTCACGTCGAAAGAGTTTAGTAGTTATTGTGCAGCCGAAGAAATTTAACACTTGCTTATCGCAACAGGGGTGCCACGGGGCAACGGCCAAGTTGAGCGCATACACAGAATTATTATGCCCATGTTAACGAAGCTATGCCATGAGAAGCAACAGAATTGGTACCGATATGTTAAGAAGACGATTAATAACACTCCACCGAGAAGCACCGGTAGCACACCTTTCGAAATAATGACGGGCTTTAAAATGCGAACTCAAGAAGATATGAAAATCAGACAACTATTAGAAGAAGAAGCAGTCAACAGCCTCAACCAAGAGCGAAATAATCTGCGCGAAAGAGCAAAAGAAAACATATTACGAATTCAACAGGAAAACAAGAAAACCTTTGACAAAAATAGAGTACCTGTAAGAGAATATAAATTAAACGATCTGGTAGCCATTAAGCGAACCCAGTTTGGAACTGGCCTAAAGTTAAAACCGCAATATCTGGGACCCTACAAGATAGTAAGAAAAGCAGGCCATTACCGATATGAAGTGGAAAAAGTAGGAGAAGGTGAAGGTTCCAGGAAATGCACCACGGTCGCTGAGTTCATGAAGCCGTGGAACCATACATTTGGGGCAAATGTAACTTCAGGACGGCCGAATGTAGGAACTGGGCAGGGCCCGAGAAGATCCAACAGACTAAGGGGTAAATAGGGTGACAGCTTCGGAACAATGACATTGACAACACTTAACGTACAAAAGACAGCTTCGGAACAATGACATTGACAACACTCAAAAAGACAGCTTCGGAACAATGACATTGACAACACTGAACGTACAAAAGAGAAGAGAGAGAAAAATAGGAATAACAAGAAGATCAGGGTGGTTTTTGTGGAAGAGACAGATGTTGTTGAGACGTGTAAGAGTTCGGAGGTGAAATGATTATTCTGAGTTAACGATTAAATAAAATAAAGTTCATTAAAAAACTAAATAACTATTGATTTGATCATGTACTGTAAAATAAAAATAAAGTTCATTAAAACTAAATAACTATTGAATTGACTATGTGCTGTAAAATAAAAATAAAGTTTATTAAGCTAAATAAGTATTTGAATTGATTATATAATGTAAAATGAAATAAAGTTCTTTAAACGAATAAAAGCTATTTTAAAGATCATTCTGCATCAACGGGATTGACTACATATATGTATTTAGGGGCTAATATAACATTAACATTAAAGTTAATATCAGGGGCATGATCAGAGTTTACACTGTCATCATTTAAAATATCAAGTGAGTGCCAGAAATCCCGTTAAATACCAAAAAATCAAGAAAGTCGGATATCTTTGTTGGATTTGATGGCCAATACGTTGGGTTTCTTCCGGATAACGTAGAATAACTATTTTTTAGAAAACATTTGTATAATTTTTTACTTTTCGTTTTGCAAAAACTGGAACCCATCCAGCAACAATGAAGCAAGAGCCCAATACTTTATTTTTCACATTTTACTGAATATTTTGGTGGAAAAAAATTGAGTACATGCCTAAAGGTGTGTTAGTGCAGAGTACTTTAACGAAAGCAGCTTGTAAAATTTTTTTTGGCACACCTCAGCAAGTTCAAAGCGAATTGTAGATTTTATAAATAAGCCTGCTCCAGCGTGGGCTTTACCGTCAGAATGATTTATGTGAATAAAGCCGTAGCCTTTAATTTTAACTTGAGATTTCGTAGTTAGGTATATTTCAGAGATAAGTAACACATTAATGTGCTTTTCTTTCATGAAATAAGTCATTTTGTTGGTTCTATTCGTTAAACCGTTCGCGTTCCAAATAGCTATTCTGAAGTTTACTTGCATAATTTGTTAACAAGAAGTGACATCATGTTCACAAGTGCGTTTGTTAACTCTATTTGCTTATTTAATAACTTTTAAGTGTTTTTCATAATACTATTATTATTACCATGACTTGCAAGATTTGCATAGGATTCACGTGAGAACACGTTATTGGCTTTATTAAGAGTGGCATTCATTGGAGGAAATTAGCTTTTATATGTAGAAAATTTTTAAATAGTCATTGCTCCTCTTTCCGAGAACTTTTTCTTTAATACATTTTGATACACTTTACAACCTCTATAGCTGGCAGTATGTTGTTTGAAACAATGTACATAATATGTTTGGGCAATTCGGTGTTGGCATCGGTGATATTTTACAATATCGTTTGTGCTTCTAGGGGCTTCAGTTTGTACTCTGCGATGATATATATCACAAATATCGAAAACGTTTTTGTTAATCGGGTGCGGGTCAATATCAACGTAGAACATTGGCAAATGCTGTTTTGTAACTCTGCTTTTAATATTAACAACATTTTGGACGAGATGGCCTTTATATAAAACGTCAGCTTTTATATCATCTATTTTAGTGGACAAACGAAATCACTTTTATCAGGTATATATGATAACTAAAGTTATTGGTATCAAAATATTTAACTAACTTTCTATAAGAGTCTACTGTTTTTACATAAACTTTAACTTGGCCATCAAGATTTATAATTGAATTCAAAACTATCAATCACGCTATGTTATTATTAACAAATATTAGTGGAAGGTTCATTTCAGAAGTTTCAGTTTCACCTTTCTTATTAGCAACTTCATCAATATAATAATCATCAATCTCAGATAACACAATGTTTTTTTGTAGTTTAACGCAACCGTTTACTTTTAATATAATGCAAGGGAATACAGATTAATGCAGTATTTATGTTTTAAAATAAATTCTAATAAAGCACTTGTAAATATTATTTTTCTTATTAACGAAAAAAAAGTATAATGTACGAAAATATATTTATTAATTTTCAATAGAAAAAAATTTTACTTTTTTAATATTTTGATTAAAAGAACACGACCTTCGTCGATCAGTGTTTTTAATTGAATGGCGATTACTGCTGTGGAAAAAATGGATCAAAAAATTTGCATAAAATTTTGTGTAAAAAAATTAAATTAAGTACTCAAAATTACTTAAAATGTTCAGAGTGACGAATGTAATCTGAACCAGAAAAATTTTTACAAGTGGTGCAAGCTTTTCAAAGACGACACTTGTCTTGGAAGCTTCATCACATCAAAAACCGATGAAAATATTGTGAAAGTGAGGAAAATTTTCGGGAGATTCGTCGAATCACTATTAGAGAAGTTGCAGAGTATGTCGGCATATTGGTTGCCTCATGCCATAAAACTATTTCTCAAATTTTAGGCATGAAGCGTGTGGCAGCGAAGCTCGTTCCACAATTGCTGAATTTCGAACGTGGGAATCGCATGGGAATCGCTCAGGAAATGTTGAATAACGTTCACGAAAATCCAGATTTGCTCAAAAGGGTCATAACTGGTGACGAGTTATGGGTATAGGGTTATACCATCAAAAACCAGTGTCCAATAGTTCTAATGGAAGAGCCAAGACCAAAAGTGAAGTTATGAGCCACTTGCGAGAAGCAATACAAAAAAAAACGTCCGGAATTGTGGAAAAACCATTCATGGCTTTGGCATCATGATACGGTTTTTTTGGCGAAAAAGAATACCGTAATCATGCCTCAGCCGCCGTATTCACCAGATTTGGTCTTCTGCGAGTTTTTTCAATTCATAAAATTTAAGAGAAAAAGAGCTCAGGAGATATGCTTCGAGGATTGGAAAAAACGCTGACACAAGTTATTATATTATATCTGTTACATGCATATGTTAAGCATTAAAGTAGGAATATGGCAACAGTAACCAATTGACAACTGTAGCATAAATGATTTCAATAAAAGCATTCTTTGGATGAACAACTTCAGCATAACAATATCTATGGGGGAATACCTTAAAGGGCACAAAATAGAAATTGAATACTTCCGCTCATCTAAAAATTTACTTTTCCAAACTATTATAATAAGAAAAAACAAAGAAATTAAAATGTCACTAAAATATAAAAAGAGGTTGATGTAAATATTACTGCAGCAATGGTAGATGCAATAAATGAATCTATTAATGGTTATAACAAGTTTCTAGGAGATCTTAATTCACAAAATCTCTTCTGGGGTTCACAACAGTTTTACTCTTTGGAGTTATATGGGTAGATTTTTCTGAAAACAACAACTTAGTTATTTTAAATAATGGCTCGCTCACACCAGCTTAAGAGGATATTGAAAAAATCTGCAAATGAATCAATAAAAAAAGACATATAAGCCAACATTATTCCTTAGCTTATCGTAAAGCATGTGCTAAATTTAAACGTGAAAGCAAAATTGATAAACGTACATTGTACAATATATGAAGGCGACAATAATATTCCCAAAAATTCGGCGAACACTGGAGTTCTAAAAGCTCAGATAGAACAACAAGCAATGCAGTCCTAAATGATAATCGAACGTTTAAGATTAGCGACCCCCAGTTAAATAACTTTCCAATTTTATGTAGCAAAGTATACATAAATAATACAGATGAAGTTCTTAGAAACAGAGAGGGAACTACAACGTAAATATATAAAATTTCATATTCCATGATTAAAAATACAACAAATATAATTAAATATCGACTATACAAACTTTCTAACAATATAATGCTCACTGGTATATATCCACACGATTGAAATATCGCTACTATATCGCCTATACCCAAACCAGACAAAAATTAGAAGGTTGGGTACCAATATATTTAATACCAGTAATTTCAAAAATAATCGAGAAAATTATTGCCAAAAAAATTTAGAAATTTATACATCATATTTCCAATCATCAACAATCGTTCCCACCAAAAGGAGGTCTCCATACTTTATGCTATTAAATACAATTTAACTTGAAAAATTCATAGACATCGGGAAGGCTTTCAATCGTGTAGTGTACACATGGAAAGCAAAGAGTGGAGTATCTCAGTATCCTAAAACTCGTGATATATCTTCTCTCAAATCAGAGTATAATAGTAAAAGTAGCTGGTTACTACTCTCAAATGCATTCTGTAGATAATGGTGTCGCCCAACGAACGCCTTTGTCTGGGGTGCTGTTTGCAGTTTTTATTAATTCTCTAGCTAAAGTAATAAAAGATCAAATGCTTACACTACGTTGGAATATACGCTGATAACCTATTTGTATATGCTTCGGGCAATCCGAACACTGTTAAGTCTAAATTAATAGTTATTGATCATAGAGTGCAACAATGGGCTCACTCTTGAAGTGTGGTAATTCCAGTCAAAGGAAAAGAAACTATATACTAACAAACCTGATAATTAATAGCACTCAAGTGCAATATAAAATGCAAACGGTAATTTTGGGATTGCTTTACTCAAAAAATTGTTTGTGGGATGAGCTTATTAAAGTTCTATCATCAAAAATCAGTAAAATAAACAAGGGTTACATGGCACTCTCTGATTTCATATTGTTGTCTTTATAAAACACGCGTGGGTTTAATGTATCTACTTCTTTGTTTAGCAAAGGTAAGAATTCAAGTAAGTAGTAAAGTAAAAAAAGTATGTATATATACATAAGTAAGACTAATCTGATAGTAGTTAATAGCTGAATGTAATAGCCAATCAGTGTACGACACGTATTCAAGTTGCGAAGAGATATGACAGAAAGATGCGATATTACAGTGTTGCAATTACTACTGACATATTTTAATTCAATATTCTTATTCTTCTGAAGATCTCTGATAAACTGTAACCTTATATCGATATGTTTTGTGTATGGCATAGTTCAGGATTTCCAATTAAACGAAGTGCTCCCTGGTTATCGACATTAAGTATTATAGATGATTTTGAAAAAAGCCAATATCTGCTAACAACTGTTGAAGACAAATTGTTTCTTTGGCACCGCCTCAATACATTCTGATTCTGTAGTAGATAAAGCCACTGTTTTTGGGCGATAACTTCTCCAACCGACTGCGCTATCGTTGATAAGAAACACGTAGCTAGTTGTGGATCTTCTTGTATCAATATCTCGGCAAAATCAGTATCAGTATATCCTTCAAATTTCATTGAGGTATTTAACTTATACTCAATGCAGTAGTTTATGGTTGCTTTTAAGTATCCGTTTCAAGGCTTGAACATGAACATATTTCAGGTTTTCAGCATACTTGCTTACTTCTCCAACTACATACGATATATCAGGTCTGGATACAATAGCTGCAACAATCAAAGAGCTTATAGCCTACCTAAATGGATACTGAACATCTTCTTGATTTAGATAAATATACATTGCAATCAGCCGGTGTTGAAATTGTATTTGCATTATCCATATTAATTTTTTTAAGAACTTTCTTTATATCGGAATGTTGGTTTATTTTAATTGATTTATTTAATCTGTCTCTATGAATTTCAAGCCCAACATAATAATTGCTTTCGCCATAAATAAAACGAAGTTGTTTTGACAGTTCATTAATAAATAAAACTGTGGAACAAATTCAAGTAAGCAAATGTTAGGTTGATTCTGAGAGTTAGGGGTGAAAATAGAGGCTAAATTAGAAGACCCGTAACGCGGCGTTTGTTTATGTTAGTTCGATCTTTTTAATCGATTTTCGAACTTTGCAGTCAAATGCAGATTTTCAGCATATTGTTTATATTATTTTTTTTTTGGCTATAACTCGTCGACTAATTGATATTCTTTAAATCTGAAAATATTTTCCACAAAATTAAGTCTTTTTTTGCTTTCTGTTTGATCTGTAATATGCTTCTCAGTTTTTCTTCCCCTTCTTCCTCTTTTTCCTCGTCTTCCTCTTCTTCAAAGGTGTTTTTATGTCAACAAAACAACTATTTTGTTTCCAACCACCGCACAGGCAGCTACTTTTTTATTTTGTACTAGCGAGCTAATTTCAAAAAAAAAAGATTGAGCTCGGTCGTGATAAAATTTGCTATCTATTTTTTTGAAACTTATTTCATTTTGTGATTGATTTAAGTTAAGTGCAACGGTTTCATGAAATTTACACAAAAACATTGTATAATATATATTGTATTAAAAAGTCGGAACCAAAATGTAAAATGGACTATTTTTGTAATATTTGTGGACGTTTCATAGCAAGCGATGAAAAATGTGGCAATGCGAGTGATTTGTTTTGGAAGCCTATAAAGAATATTTCTCACTGACGTAAACTATGTCCCTAAAAAGTTTGCTTTAATTGCTATTGAACTCTTATGCAATGGAAAAGTGAAAGAAGAAGGCTATGCCTTTTGTTATACCAATGATGTGGTTAGACAACAGCCCCCATCAAGAAGAAAATTGCTAGGGATGTATCAACTACAATAAAACCTTAAATAGAAGGAAAGCAAAGAATAAAACCTATGTAGCAGTGCCAAGGGTCCAATTACCATTACCGCACTCAGAATTCGTTTCAGTACCAACATACCGAAGTATTGATCTTCAAACAGATATCAGTAATACAATCACCGCTGCTACATCCATCGATTTCTTCTCAGAATACGACCCTGGTGAAGGTACATCCTATGAAACATCAAAGGACCCAATCCTAGTGATACAAAACCAATTGGATGGAATTGTTGCAAATTTGTGTTTGACTCAGAAAAAATCAGAACTACTGGCTTCATTTTTGAAAGGAAATAATTTGCTGGCGAAAGGCACCAGAGTAACAGATATTAAAGAGAGCAGTGATGAAGATCCACAGCCGCTTGCTAACGGCAACTGGTCAAATCATTAATTTAATTTATTTAATTTTTTTAACTTCCTCACTAACATTTCAAAATTATATATTTTTTGCATATTTTTATATATTCTTTTTCAATGTTCGCTTGTACGAAATAAAAAAAATCGCTGCCTGCGCAGTGGTTGAAAACGAAAAAGTTGTTTTGTTGACATACAAACACCTTTAAAGTAGAGGAAGATGAGGAAAAGGAGGAAGAAGGGAAAAAGGAAGGAAAGCAAAAAAGACTTTTTTTGTGGAAAATATTTTCAAAAAGCTTGAAAAACAAATAATTTTTCTAACATTTTATTAAATTTTTTTAAAAATTTTAATTGTTGCACAGGTCTCTAGCAATAATTTGGCTTTTACAGATTTGAAAAATATCAATTAGTTGAAGAGTTATAACCAAAAAACCATATAAACAATATGCTGAAAATCAGCATTTGACTGCAAAGTCGGAAGGTCGAATAAAAAAAATCGAACTAAAATAAACAGTTACCGCGATATTGGTCTTCTAATTTAGCCTCTATTTTTACTCCTCACTCTCAGAACCGACCTAACTTTTGCTTACTTCAATTTGTTCCGCAGTGTAATTTTATTCCAGATTCCCTAGAAAAAAATATTAATCCATCATCTAAATATAGTAGCAGGATAGTTTTAACGTGTTCAATATTTCCATAAAAACACAGTGGTCAGCAACCAATTGTTTCATTTTGAAAATTCTTAGAAGTTCAAAAAATTTATTATTCCAATTTCGAGAAGCTTGTTTGAGGCCATAAAGCTCCTTTTCGACACGGAAGTCTAATTTTTTCTGTCAATTTTAATACCTTTTGGATTTTCCATATATATAATTTGTCGCTGAGTTCGCCATATAAAAACGCTGTTTTTAATCAAACTGCACCATTTCGATATCTTCGATTGCAATTAACGCGATTGCAGCTCACAATTAGTCATATCTTACAACAGTAGAATACGTTTCTTTACAGTTTATTCCAGCCTGCTGCGAATAACCTTTGGCTACTAAACGCGCTTTAAATATGGGTTTTTGACTGGGATTTTAGTTAATTTTAAACACCCATTTACATCCAATAATATCCTTTTTATCTGGTTTCTTCACCAGTTCCCATGTTTGGTTTAGCTCAAGGGAATCTAATTCATCTTGTACCGCCATATTCCAATTTTCAGCTTGTTACGAAATTATTAGGATCTTCATATATTTCTGGTTCTAATTGATTATATAGTCGATCCCAAATCGCTGTGAGGTTACAATTTTATATTGTAGGGTATACATTCGAAATTTGTTTTTGAACTATTTGCGGACGCGGGTCTGTTTAGAACATAAACAGTTGTTCTTACTGCTTCAGGCCATTAGTGCTTTTGTAAACTACTTGCAAGTAATATCCTTCGGGCTGACTCTTGAACTGTTCTGTTGTCTCTTTTAAAGAAACCATTCTGTTATGAAATGTAGGGAGATATTTTTTCCAGAATAATTTCATTGTTTAACAGTAGGTCAACAACATCTTTGTTGATAAACTCTTTACCATTGTCACACCGTATATATTTTACCCGTTCACCAGTCATGTTGAGCACCACAGGAAAGAAACCTTTTAGTTTTTCAAATACTTCAGATTTGTTTGATAAAAAATAAACAAACATACATACATGTGCTTTCGTCCTTTAGCAACATGAAATATGGAACTCCTCCAGTTTCACTCATAGGGTCACACAAGTCCATGTGGAAATATTCACACTTTACAGTTTTAGGTTTTTCCATTTTTTTGTGATGACCGGTTCATTTTACCCAGCTTACAATCTTCACAAAAGAAATCTCTTTTATCTGCCACACATATTCTATCAACCAAATTTGTGTCGCACATGTTCTTTATTGTTCCGGTATTTATGTGACTAAGCCTGCGATGCCATTGTTGGAGACAGTATTGTTTTGCCGAGTTCGCCACATGATTATTTCTAAGTTGAAATATTATTCGAAATTGGTTTTTAGAATCTCGAGCACCTGTTGCCAAAATATCTTTGTCCTTTTGTTTCAAATTCAACATGTCGGTTCAATCAACATTAAGAACCCCTTGTTGCTGAACTAGTAGAGAATAAATTTTGTTTAAGTTGTGGAATATATTGGACATTTTTAAGCACTCGAGGTATCCTTCTTCCGTTTACAAGAGCATTGATGTTGATAGTACTGAACCCTTTATTGGACAGTTTGACATTATGGGCCATGTAAACAAACCGTTTTGAACTTATAAGCTGTAAATCACAGAATCACTCCTTTCGTGAAGTCATATGTTCGGTAGCAGTGGAATCAGCAACTTAAACGTCTCTATCTGGGGCTGATATGACATATGAAGTAGACGCAATAAATGCAACTTCATCGTCGGTTTTACGTTTAAAACGTTCTTGTTTTCACTATCCCAGTGTCCCAATTTGTGGCAAAAATTGCATTCTGATGTGTTCTTTCTCTCTGAAATATTTTTTTAATTTCACATTAAAGGCTGTTTCCGCATCATTCTTTATTTTTAAGTTGATCCCCTTTTAGTTGCAGTTTTGACATTAAATTTTCTATAGTTCTGCCCTCTTTTATGTTGTACCATACGGTTTTAAAATTTGGATACCTTTGTGGCAAAATGCTAGTGATTCGTACCATTTTTATATTTTCTGATAGCTTTTCACCTTGGGCTTCTGTTTCTACAGCTGACGATGAAACCTTTGATACATATGCTGCATTTTTAAAGAAAAATATTCTTTATATAAGCACATGACTTTTACCTCACTTTGTTTGTCATGGACAGTTTGCAGCTTTTCGTACAGCTCGTTTAATGTAGTGCATGTATACACGTGATTTGCTTTGATCTTTTTCGATTGAAGATATAAGTATTCCCATGGCTATACCATCACGCTTCATTCATAAATCTTTTTGCTCTTGGGATAGCGAGTCTTCAGACTTTGAATTCCCTTGTACTATATTTAGTAGCCCATGGCCTTTTAGTACTGCGTCTACATTAAACTTCTACAATGGATGGATTTTCCAGTCATGTTGAACGAATTATTTTAATTCTTTAGCCTTTTATTTAATCGAGATTTCCTGGGCCCATAATCTGTTGTCTTAATAAAACACGCGAGTTACATACCGATCCCCGAACTAATATTAAGGGCTGGCAAAGTGTAGGGTTGAAATGGTATTCCAATTACATTTTCGTTCCAACATTTAGCCAGACAGCAGAGTCAGCATTTAATACTGCTGTTGCTTAGCTAAGTTAGATTTAAAATAAAATTTAAGGTTTAGTCTTAAGATCAACGTTAAGAGAAAACGGTGTTCTCACCTAAAAATAAAGAAGTATTTTCTTCTGTATAAAAAAAATTTTATTTAATTAAAAGAAAAATCTGTATCTGAAGATACAAACGTAAGTGGCGCAGTCGACGGAACCAAATCAAAAGATTTGGAAAGTACCTAAGTAACAAATAGAAGTACACTAAGGAGCCGTAAGGAATATTTCGACAAAAAAAGGCAACTTAACCAAAACGAAAAGAGTGAAACAATCACAGAAATGGAAGCAGCACTTCAGCAGCAGGAATATACAATACAACAACAAGATAAGGTAATCGAAGAGCAGCAACAGAAAATGCAAAAATTTAACGATGCAACTGCAACAAGTACAACTACAACAAGTACAACAACAACAAGTACAACAGCAACAAGTACAACAACAACAAGTAAAACAGCAACAAATACAAAACAACCTAACAACCATTCAGCCAACATCCCATCAACAGGAGGGATATCAGTTCAGCATGACCGCAAAGGATGTCATTGAGCAGTTTCGGCGTTTGAAGCCTCTCTCTGTAAATCACAACTCAAGGTCATGCAAATCTGACGCTGTGTGGAACAAATGTGAGTTTAATGCAGTTTTGCCTCAGAATTGTGGCAGATGAAAAAATCCAAGGCAACGCTGGCCGAGGGATGAGGGAACTGCAAAACGGAGCGTCGTGGGAAGAAACGAAGTCAAAAATTCTACAGGAGTTTAATCCAAAGAAAACTTATGCGGAGATTTTCAAGCTCTGCCGGACTGTAAAAGTAAGAGATTTGAGAGAATTATTTAATATTTTTGAAAGTTGTAAATTTGATATTAACGACCATTTGATACTAACGATCAACTTAAACCCGGTATCTACAGACCAGAGAATGTAGACAGGGACTTGGTGGATATATTGCTAGAAAAAATTGATGGGCCAATTCGAGCACATATAAATGAAAATTAAAGCTTAAATGAAATAATCTTAAAGTATACAAAATTAAAGTTGTTGGATGACAGTAGAGCAATTTCATATAATCATAAGAAATTTAAAAAACAAGTCAATCTCACTTTGAAGAGCAAACAGGTAGTAACACTCGACCTCCTCAGAAACAAAGTTTTAACAACCCGAACCAAATTTCAGACTTTAATAAGAAAAACGATTCACAATCGAGACCGAATTTTCACAACAACAATACTTTGAGAACTCTAATCAGGTTGCAGACTTTAGCAGAAAAAATAGCTCACAAATGAGATCGAACGTAAATTTTTTCAAAAACTCGAGACAATCAGGGCAAACCCGAAATTCTTACCACAACAGTAGCCAAACCCGTTAAACAAACTTTTCAAACCAACAACCCGAACCAATGGATATTGGTAATCTGCAGGAGGATGAGGATGTAAATTTTTTCACAGTGTATCCTTCTGCAGGTTGCCCATAATAACTCTTACATTTGGCAATAAAGAAATTAAATTCCTCATAGACACCGTGTCCGATACCAGCATAATTAAGCCAAAAGTCTTAGACAATTCAATTCCCGCACAAAAACTTATTACACCCCTTTGGTACCGAATATTGAATGGAATTAATCAAGTGATACATAAAATAATTACTTCCATACATAGAGAATTTAATATCTCAGGCACTTTCTCTTGGAAAGTGATCGACTTTAATAGTCAAAATTATTCAGCTATAATAGTTCAAAATTTTCTCATCCCTCTTAAAGCTAAGATTGATGTAGAGAAAAAATGTATTACAGTTTTAGGAAATACCATACATTTTGATAGTTTCAGCCCATACAATAGACAAGAAATTTGTGCACTTTAACTAAAGCACTAAGGAAAAACGAAAAAAATAATATATATGATCCTAGTTATGTCTTGGCATTTGAAAAATTAAAAGAAATCGTCACCAATGCACCTATTCTAGTGTAGTGGCCTCCGTAGTATTTGTGATTTAAGAATACTTGTTAATAATTTATGTAATTTTATATATAAAATTAATCAAGTTACCAATTTTTATATTTCAATAATTTTCTATTATAATAAAGTTTTTAATTCATTGATAACCGTTTGTATAAAAGGTTTGTTTTAATAATAACTTAAAATCCTCTATAATTTGGTGACCCCGAAATGCCTACAACACATTCAGCAACACGGGAACATATTGGAGATGCACCACATCCATCTCAACAACGTGTTCCATCGAACAATCCAGAAATTGCTGCTGCATCTGCAAGCTTACAAAAATTACCACATTTTTGGTCAGAGCAACCACAGTTATGGTTCATCCAAATTGAAACTATTTTCTCTCTTGCGCATATAACAAGGGATAAAACAAAATTTTCTCATGTAATTGCAAACTTGGATCCAACATATCTTAAATTTGTGGGCGATATTTTGATTTCACCACCTCAAGAAAGAAAATACAATGCAATCAAAGAGCGACATATTTCATAATTTGCGATTTCATAAGAAGTTAAACTAAAGAAGCTATTTAGTTTGGTTTGGTAATAGGTGATCAAAAACCATCGCATTTTTTACAGTCTATTAAAGCCCTTGCAGTTGGAAATAATATAGGCGACAATGTTCTTAAAACACTGTTTCTCGATCAACTTCCAGACAACATACGTTCAATTCTTTTAACAAGAAATGCAGATTTAACAACACTGGCTCAGCAAGCAGATAAAATAATGGACATCGCTTATCCTCAGGTATCCACAGTATCATCTTCAGATAACATTTTCGAACAAATGTACGCAAAAATTGAAGCACTTGAAAACACATTGAAACGTGTAGAGGAAGAAGATTCAATTCTCGCGATAAAATTAGCAAACTGCATCATAGCAAAAGTCGCAACAGGCAAAGTGATTGGTGTTGGTATCATAATCGATTCAATTCCAGAGCAACAAAATGCTTTCCCCCATGCTCGTATTCGACAAAAAACTAAAAACTGTTTCGGACACAGCGGCTACCGAAACAATTGAATCTACAGCAAGCCGCCTATTAATTAAGGACCGTATTACAAAATTGAATTTTCTTATTGACACTTGCGCTGACGTATCTGTGATCAGATACATAGGTAAGACTGTTAATGCTAATTTATCTTGCCCACTCAAACTTTTTGCGGCAAACGGCTCGGAAATTCAAACGTATGGTACTAAATTGTTTGAACTAAATCTTGGATTGAGGCGATCTTTTCGTTGGATTTTTATTATTGCCAAGGTTACTCGTCCTATTCTTGGTTCAGATTTCCTTAAACATCACCATCTGTTACCTGATCTTCATAATCGAACTTTGGTTGATGGCAAAACACTGATAACATCACCAGCAAAGCTTACGCAATCATTATGTACAATAATTTCTCATATAAACAGGAATAACTTACTATACGAAAAATTTCCTGATGTTATAAACATAAATTCACCTCTTTCTACAATTAAAGATACTCAAGCTTTTCATTTTATTGAAACTACAGGGAAACTACAGGAAGGCCTGTAACAGCGAAAGCGCTGCAGTGTGGCGCCTTTTCCCAAAAACCGTGGCAAAAATACAAAATTTGATGACAAAATTTTGTAAAATTAATAAACACATCGTGTAAAGATAATTTTGATGATCAGAATTCAAAAACGTTTTTCTTAATTGGATAAGAATTATAGCTGGTGGAGCTCCTTAAAGTCGACAGTTTTTTAGAAAGTCCAAAAAAGGTGATTTTGAGAAAAAAAAGACATTTTAGAATTGAAGTGTCAGAAATATTGCCATATGATCACTACTTTTTTGGTATTGTTTTAAAGGTATATTTATTGTTTATCAAAAAAAGTATGAAAATATCCACAAGATACCCTACTTTTTCGGCAGTTGCCGTTTTTCAGACACCCTATATTTAGGTAGTTTTTACAAATAAAATAGAGAATATCTAAAAATGGGCAAAAATGGTCACGCCCATATTTTCTTAGCACATTTACTACACAGTACTTTAAATAATTTAGCTAAATTGGTCCACAAAAAATGACAGGTTTTCTTGAAATTGGAAGAAGGATGTTACAACCTTATAGCCATCGTTGCCATATCCAAGATATTTTTGCAACCAAAATTAAAAAAAAATTGCCAAATAAGGAAAAAAGCTACCAAAATTTTAATATTTTTTATATTTTATGTTATCTTACAGCACAAAAATGTAAATATAAGTGGAACTGAATGACATATTTTTGTTAATGCATGCATATGTGCTTACTTAAAAATATGTACGTAGCCTTATTTCATTGAAATATATATAATCGTATAGAAATATCAATCTCAAATCTTAGTTTTCTTTTTTTACAAAAATAAGAGAAAAATAACTTGTACTTTGTTATAAAATGTGTTTTATTACTTAAAGATAAAAAATTATTTTATATATGTAACAAAGATGCGTTCCAAATATGAAAAGAAATTATTCTCTCTACACAATTGTTTTCACTGCATCACTTGTTACTAATATTTATTGTTCTCGTTAATACGAAATTTTCTCAGTGACTTTTTCTCTACATTTTTCTTCAATTCTCTTTTAAGTTGATAGCCTTTGTACACCATTCGTCAGTAAAGTCTTGAAAAGTCACCATAAAAAGTCATAATATGAATCGCATATAAATGCTAAACAATATTTTGCTGTGTCAATCAGGTAGGCATAATAATTACAATTTGTTTATTTATTTAAATTTAAGAACACATTATGAAAATAGGCAGGTAGTTTTAAAACTTGGTTTTTGTACTAAGTAAAATAAAAACTGGAGTTGCATATAATCCAGTTAATTGTGGCCTAGATTTATGTTTCGCGAATCAGGTAGTTTGAACCTTTTTATTTTTGGGTATAAATTAATCTGCAATTGTGTGATGTTAAGTTAAGGTTTTACTTTGCAAAAGTAGTGATCAGTACCAGAACTCATAATGTCATTTCAAAATTCGGAATTGTTCGAGTTGTTTAGAAAATCACATAATGAAAATGTATTTAATTTGGCTATTGTGGAAAAATTGCACGGTTTACCAGGATACCATGAAAAGGATGTTAAAAACAAAATTCACTTCGTTTTCTTGGATATTCGTAGAAAATGGTTTGCCTCAAACCGTACGACAAAAACCTTTATGGAAAAGTACTCAGACTGGCTAAATGGACTAACAACTTTTGAAAACATCGAAAAACCACATACATCTTTGGGCAGCAGAAAAGGATGACCTGCTAAAACTATAAACGAGTGTTCGAAGTACACAAAAAAACGTAAACTTCAAAATGCTACAAAAGATATATCTACATCGAATCTGTCAGAAGCATTATGTCTTAAGTACGTAAAAGATAAAGATAAATCAAGGTCTGATATTAAAAAAGCTGTGGAGCTTCCTAGCCCAGATCGACTGCGAAGGATTAAAGAAAGTATTCCAACTCCTCCGAATGCATTACCCACAAAGTATAGCAAAGAAGGAGCCTTAGCGTTATTTATGGACTTGGGATTGTCAAAGGAGAAATATAATATTTTACGAAGCTCTTTAAAAAATCATAATGTGAGTGTTCTTCCTGGATATAGAAAGGTTACCTCTGCCAAAAAAGAAGCAGTACCATGTAATGTATAAGTTACTGAAGTATCAGAAGTTGAACTTCAAGACTTAATGGATCATATATCTAAATGCTTAGTTCAAAGCTTTCCTGAAAAAGAAAGAGCATTATTTCCAGATAGTCTTACATTGATAAACAAGTGGGGATGCGATGGGTCATCTGGTCATTTAAAGCACAAAAAGTTGTGTTTTAAATGTTTGAGAAATTTTAAAAATATCATTACTTCAAAATATATGATTTTTGGGACAAGAAAAATCAAAGGTGTCATCGTGTCCAATGCCTATCAAAAATTATGATGTTTTCAACAAAAAAACACTGTGCATAGTACCTCCACAAAGCTATGCCCAATAATGATAATCATTTTTATTAAAATATCTTTCTTACCTTAAACGTTATGATGTTTGTAATAAAAACAGTCGAAAAAAGACACTGTGCACAGTGCCGCACCTAACCTATGACCGTGCAAATCATATGTATTAAAGCTAAAGGAGTTTCCTTTCAAATGCTTTTCAAAATTTTTAAATATCTTTATCAGTCTTGTTGAACATTCGTAGTGAACAGACGTATTAGCGTAGTTTTTTTTTTACATAGTAAACAAAACAATACAAAAAAAAAAAAATATTCGTAATAAGTACTGATTCGTAATAAGTACGGATTTTTGTGAAATTTGCTTTATTTGCACTAATAACATTTTTCATATAATCTGAAACAACAAAAAGAAAAAAAAAACAACCGTAAACAAAGTGATTGAGGAATACTCTGCATGAGTACCTCAAAAACAAACAATTGTGAAGTGAGTTCTAACGGCAGAAATGCCTATTTTACTGTGAGTTCTGAAGCTCTTAATGCAAACAATAAAAATAAAAAATTGATGATAGTCTTTTTCTAACGGCAAAGCCAATTTTACGTGAGCGATCAAATTCGCTTACTCCGATGCCAAGTAGTGATTCTCTAACATTACCGCTGCCTAGTACTTCTTTATTTAAATCAGCGCCATTATCCGCTCCGGGCTCGTGTTCTTCACTTAACAAAGTTATCACAATAGACAAGAGTATACAGAAACCTAAGGTGCCTGTCGGAATGGACAGATATATTACAGTAGTAAAGCGCGGGCGTAGCCCAAAATCGTCTAAAATCTCATCGGTTCCCAAGATATCCAGGGATAACGACGCCGCCCCAGTTAACCGTCAAAATCGCTTTAAAATATTGCAGAATGACAACGAAAAACCCGAAGCATCCTCGAAAAAAACCTCCAAACCACCACCCATCCATTTGAGGCAAAAAAATTCTAACACACTTATCAAAAAACTAATCTCGGTCATTGGTGAAAAGGCATTTCACATTGTTCCAATAAAACGTGGTAACATTGACGAAACAAAAGTTCAAATATATGAAGAAAACGATTTCCGCAAAATGGTTAATGAATTGGAAAAAAATAAAACAAGTTTTTACACATTCCAGCTTAAGAGCGCCAAGGGCCTACAGGTAGTATTGAAGGGCATAGATTCTTACGTTGTCCCTGCTGAAATAAAAGATGCTCTCACCCTGAAAGGATTCAAGGTAAAAAATGTATCCAACATAATAAACAGAGAGAAGATCCCCAAACCCCTATTTCGCGTTGAACTGGAGCCAAATGATGTAATACTGAAGAAAAATGAGACCCATCCCATTTACAATTTAAAATATCTATTATACCGGAAAATCACAGTTGAAGAACCACACAAGCGTTCAGGACCCGTTCAGTGCCATAATTGCCAAGAATATGGCCATACGAAAACTTACTGTAAATTACCTAGTGTTTGTGTTGTGTGCGGTGAATTACACAATACTGCTATTTGCAATAAGTCGAAGGACCAGAAGGAAAAAAAGTGCAGTAATTGTGGAGGTAATCACACTGCTAACTACAGGGGATGTCCTGTGTTCTCTTTTGTTAAACAAGCTATGAGCCAAAAGCCTAAAGTAACTCCAGCGCAAACAGGAAATACGTACTCCGCTACTTATCCTCCTATGGCCCAACCAATTTCTACACAAGTATCGTATGCTGACGCTGTGAGATCAATTCAGTTCCAGTGCAAAAAGTGTCACCACCAACTAGTACAACAAATGCAAATGCAAGCTTTAATTTCAATCGCCTTGAAGCTACTATTGACAATTTGGTGCAAACAATAAACAACTTTACAACAAATATGACTAGCATGATGCAAGAAATGCTGCGAATGCAGAACACACTACTTCTAGCATTAGTTAACAAGCCATGAACATGTTAAAAGTATGTTTCTGGAACTCAAACGGCATTCGCCAACATAAAAATGAACTTGAGCACTTCCTCACGGCAAAAAATATTGACATAATGTTGGTATTTGAGACTCATTTGACTTCGAGAAGCCTTTTTAAAATGAGTGGCTACACCTTATATGATACAAAGGACCCGAGAGGAAGAGCATGCGGAGGATCGGCAATTCTAATAAAGTCAAGACTCAAACACTACATTCTTGAGAACATTTGTGAGGACCATCTGCAGGCAACAAATATTTGCATCGAAAATTTTTGTACAAATTTCGTGATATCATCAATTTACTCCCCTCCCAGATTTTCAATCACTGAGGATCAATATGAGGAGTTTTACAAAACTCTTGGGCCTTGTTTCGTAGCAGCTGGGGACTACAATGCAAAACATACGTTCTGGGGATCGCGTCTTATTACACCTAGAGGTCGAGCATTGTTCAACACAATTTCAAAAATGGGTTTGGATGTCATTTCTAGCGGGGAGCCCACTTACTGGCCTACTGACATACAAAAAATTCCGGATGTTATAGATTTTGGCGTCATGAAAAATATCCCTAGGGATTTAATTCATGTTGAAGCTTCACATGATCTCTCCTCCGATCACTCTCCCACGATCGTTACAATTTGCAGCCCACTAAGAAGTGACTTACCTCACCCATATGTGAAGATGATAAATCGTGTTAACTGGCTGGGGTTCAAAAAATATCTCAGTAGTCATTGTACGGAAAACATCAGGCTTAGAACTTCCGATGATATTGAATTCAACATTGCCAATCTTACTGAAAATATTAAACAGGCTGCTAAACATGCCACTACCTCCTCTCCGCAGACTGGGTTTAATAGAATTTATTCTGCGGATATTGAACGTCTCGTATGTGAAAAAAGAAGAGCTAGAAGGGAATGGCAACAGCACAGATCACCCCAACATAAAATCAGACTTAGAGAATGCACTAAACGACTCCATGAGTTGCTTGCATCTGAAAAATCTGCTTCTCTTAAGAACTATCTGGAAGGTCTTGATGTCACAGCAGCATCTAAGTACTCCTTGTGGCGCGCAGCTAGAAAACTTAAAACACCAGTTGAGTTTAAACCACCCCTGCGCACTTCGACCGGAGGTTAGGCAAGAACCAATACTGAAAAAGGTAACATATTTGCTGAGCATTTAAAACACGTATTTACCCCAAACTCATGTACTGGTGCTGTTGATTTGCCGAGTGTAGTTGCTCTACCCCCTCGACCCATGAAGTTTAAGATGCGTGATGTACAAAAACTAATTGCTGAAACCAACCAGAAGAAAGCTCCGGGTATTGATGGCGTTAGTAACAAGATGCTGATGCAGTTGCCTCGTGTTGCTATTAGAATCCTGTTGTTTATTTTTAATGGTATTTTACGACTGGAGTATTATCCACACAGCTGGAAACTTGCCATGATCAAAATGATTCCAAAGGCGGGCAAAGATCTTACCAAGGCTGAGTCATATAGGCCAATAAGTTTATTGTCAACAATTTCAAAGCTTTTTGAAAAGCTGCTCATGACAAAATTGTCCCCAATTCTAACTAATAATGGGTGTATACCGGACCATCAATTTGGTTTTAGAAGTCAGCATAGCACCATTGAACAAACTCATAGATTGGTTCATTTCATAAGAAGAGCATTTGAAGAAAAAAAGTATTGTTCTTCCCTCTTTATTGATGTCTCTCAGGCATTTGATAAAGTGTGGCATGAAGGCCTAATTGTAAAATTGAAGACATATCTCCCAATAAACATTGTAAATCTATTGGAAAGTTATATTCTTGCCCGGAAAATCACTGTTGTGGAAGAAGACTTCATGAGTGAGCCCGAAACTATCTCATCCGGTGTGCCACAGGGGAGTATACTGGGTCCAGTTTTGTATTTGATCTATACCTGTGATATGCCATTAAGCAGTAATATCCTCACTTCTACATTTGCTGATGATACAGCCTGCCTTAGCATGCATGAAAACCCTCACGAGGCATCCCGTTATCTTCAGGAACATATTAAGCTGTTGGAACTGTGGTTGAACTTATGGAGAATAAAAGTAAATGAACAAAAGTGTGTTCATGTCGCATTTACTCTACGAAGAGACACTTGTTCCCCCATTCGAATCAACAACCAAGTTGTGCCTCAACATTCACAGGTGAAATACCTTGGTATACACCTTGACCGACGGCTTACATGGAAACACCACATCGACTCTAAGCTGACACAAATGAAGCTTAAATTAACTCAGATACACTGGCTGATTGGTAGAAATTCTACCCTCAGTCTAGATTGTAAACTTTTAATATACAAGTCGCTTTTGAAACCCATATGGTGTTACGGAATTCAGCTATGGGGCACTGCTTCAGCTTCCAATGTAGAGAGAATACAACGTATGCAAAACAAAATTTTAAGGTTAATAACATCGGCTCCTTGGTACATGAAAAATTCTATTTTACATCGTGATTTAAATATGCCACTTGTGACCGCTGAAATTGCAAAATATGCAGGCAAATATTTAACAAAACTCGAGTCCCATCCGAATCCGCTTGCCCGAAATATCTTGAACTTTCCTGGACACATCCGCTTAAAAAAGAGGGATACTACGGCCTTAACACGCAACGCAGATGAAACTTTTTGAAAATAATTTTGTGCTTAACACGACATTTATGTATTTTTAATTATTATCACTAAGTTTATGTCCGACACTGGTTGGGCCTAATTATTCTATCTATATTTAAGATTTGAACACTTTTTGTTAGTTCAGTTCTGAAGATACAAAAATAAAAATTAGTGGGAAAAAAAATCTTTATCAGTTCAAAAGTTATGATTTTTGCATCGAAAAAAGTCAAAAGGCCCCACTGTGCGCTGCCCAAACGTTTGGCAATTGCAAAGAAAGAACAAGGAATAATTCAACCTTCAAAAAGCGAATGGTCAAATCCTCTTCATATGGTTCCAAGCAGCAATGGAGACTGGCGCCCATGTGGCGATTATCGTTTTCTCAACAAACAAATTCCTTTTATTACCGATTTTAATTACAATTTAGAAGACTGCACCATATTTTCTAAACTGCACTTGGTTCGAGCGTACCATCAAATACGCGTAAATCCTGCAGATGTGCACAAAACAGCGATAATTACACCCTTTGGACTTTTCGAGTTCCTTAGGATGCCTTTTGGACCCCGAAATGCAGCTCAAACCTTCCAGCGTTATATAGATCAAGTATGCAGGGGTTTAGATTTTGTCTTCGTTTATATAGACGATGTTTTAATTGCTTAAAAAAATGAGGAGGGTCATTTTTCTCATTTAAATTTATTACTTCAACGGTTTAATGAATACGGAATTTTAATTAATCCTGGAAAATGTATATTTGGTACAAACAAAGTGGATTTTATTGGATTTCAAATATCTGCAGATGATATATCACCAATGGAATCGAAAGTTAAAACTATACGTGACTTTAAAAGACCCAATACTATTATGGAGCTGAAAAGATTCTTAGGAATGCTTAATTTCTATAGAAAATTTTTACAAAACGGAGCTAAAATTCAAACAAAACTAAATAAACTTACTAAAGGTGCTGCGAAAAACGATAAAAGAATTTTACAATGGACTCCCGAATGCGAGAATGATTTTAGTTTATGCAAAACTCCACTAGCTAATGCGACAACGTTAATATACCCAATTTCCAATGCAGATATTTGCCTTAAAGTTGATGCTTCAGATGTTGCAATAGGAGCAGCATTAGAACAACGGGATGGAAAATCCTGGCGATCTTTGGGCTTTTATTCCAAAAAATTATCTGCAACAGAACGAAATTACAGTACATATAATCGTGAACTTTTAGCTGCTTATAGTGCCGTTAAATTTTTTAGACACATGCCAGAGGGTCATAAATATGTTTTGTTTACTGATCAAAAACCACTTATGTTTGCTTTTAGACAAAAACCAGAAAAAGCTAATCAACGCCAACTTCATCACCTTGATTACATAGCCCAGTTACTGATATACGCCATATAACAGTTAAGCAAAATATTGTTGCAGATGCACTCTCCAGAATTGAAGAAATAGAAGTGATTAATTATGAAGAAATCGCTAAGGCTCAAAAATTTGATAAGGACTTACAACATTTTTTAAATACATCGTCAACTAGCCTTAATCTTAACCTTGTTCTGATACCCAACATTAATATAGAACTATATTGCGATCTGTCATCTAAACGAACAAGACCTTTTATTCCATCCAAGTTTCGAAGGGCAGTATTCAATAATTTGCATGGATTGTCACATCCTGATTCTAAAGCAACACAACGTCTAGTTACTCAACGATTTGTCTGGCCTTCAATTAATAAAAGACTGCATTCATTGGGTAAAAAACATGCCAATACTGTCGAGCTGCAAAAATATCTCGACATACTAAAGTTCCAGTTGGTAGATTTCCTTTTGAAACTCAACGATTTTCAAACATACACTTAGATATTGTTGGTCCGCTGCCACCATCAGAAGGCTACCGTTATTTACTTACAATAATTGACCGAGTTACAAGATGGGTCGAAGTCGTTCCATTAGATGGAATCACAGCCGAAAAATTTACTAGAGCATAGATAGAGGTAGACAGTTTCACTCTAAGTTATTTACAGACTTATTAAAACTTGTTGGGTCAAAACTACACCATACAACGTCTTTTCACCCGCAATCAAACGGAATGGTGGAAAGATTTCATCGCTCATTAAAAGTATTTCTTATTGCGCATAAAAAGCAACAGTGGACCAAATCTTTGCCAACAGTTCTTCTTGGTTTACGAACAGTTTTCAAAGAAGACATCAAAGCGTCACCTGCAAAATTTGTATATGGGGGAAACACTGCGTTTCCCATGAGAATTCTTTGCAAAATCTGGAAGAGAACAAAACTTGTCTGAATTTCTTTTAAATTTATACCAATCCATAGACTTAATTCGACCCCAACCAGGGAGCAATCACTGTAAATTTGTGCCTTTCTTTCACAAGGATCTTCTTACTTGTACTCATGTTTGGATAAGAAACGAAGTAAAAAAGCATCTAGAGTGTAAATATAATGGACCGTTCAAAGTGTTGGAGCGAAATGAGAAATACTTTAAACTTCAAATTGGTGCCCGAACAGATACTGTTTCAATTGACCGTCTTACATCAGGATTTTTTGAATTTTCTATATCAAATCGAAAATCTTTTAATTTTGATAATAACGTTTAATATTTGTTAAGCTAGAAAGGGGGTAGTGTAGTATTTGTGATTTAAAAATACTTGTTAATAATTTATGTAATTTTATATACAAAATAATTCAAGTTACCAATTTTTATATTTCAATAATTTTCTATTATAATAAAGTATTTAATTTATTGATAACCGTTTGTATATATGGTTTGTTTTAATAATAACTTAAAATCCTCTAAACTAGGATATCCAAATTTCCAAAAAAAAAAAATCAAAATAGCCACTGATGCAAGAAACTTTGCCATTGGCGCCGTTCTTTCACAAGAAGGCCACATAATTGCATATGCTTCTCAAACTCTAAATAAAACTGAAACAAAATTTCAACAATTGAAAAGGAATTGTTGGCGATAGTTTGGGGAGTAAAATACTTCCGACCATATATATACAGAAGACAGTTTGATCTTGAGTGTGATCACGAACCGCTGAAGTGGTTACAAGTAAAATATACTGGTAGAAATATCAACCCACGTCTTCAAAGATAGTTGGTTCAATTAGGAGAATACAATATCCGAGTAGAATATATTAAAGGTAAGCAGAATAAGATTGCGGATTTTCTAAGCTGTATTAACTCCGACATAAATGAAATAAATTATTTAACAGAAAATGATTCTAACGAAACAAATAAAAATGAAGAAGAAATTTCATTATTAGTTCAAACTGTCCATTCACAGGAAGAAGAAATTAATGATCATATACCTATTTTGGATACCGTGGCAAATCACTTTAAAAGACAAATTATCTTAGTAGAGCAAAAGAATATTCCAATACAGATGAATTTTGTCAGAAAACGAATATTTATCGATAAAAACGATTTCGTAGAAGGAAATGTTGCGAACGTTCTTAAAAGAGAAATTTCAAATGGAAAAATTGCAATATTTTCCCAGTTAAATGATCATGAGTACATGAGTAAATTGCAAAAGATTATTATCACAGAATTTTCTAGAAACAATAAATTAAAATTTACTAAATGTTCTAAATACACCGAAGATATTATTGCGGAAATCGGCATAAAGAAGCAAATTGCATTATTTCATAAATTTGAAACCGGCCATGCTGGCATAGTTCCAACTTTCAAAAGAATTAAACACAGAATATACATACATATAATCCAAACTTAACAGAATTCATACAAAAAGTAATTCATAATTGCAAAGTTTGTTCAAAATAACGGAAACCCCTTCCACCACGAATGAAATAGTCCACGTTGACAATTACGTTAACAGCAACATTCATTTATATTTTTCATCGATTAATTTTCGAAACATGTTGTTTCATTCTATTTGCCAGACAGAAAAAGCCAAACGTTAGTTAAAAAAATCCGTGAGTTTCTGGCTATTAAGAGCAATGTTAAAAAGTTTGTGCTGGATAACGAATTTAATAATACAAACGTAAAAAACTATCTTGACACCACCTGTTATATACTGATCAAATGTTTAAGCTCAACTTTCTAGAGGATAAAATTAGTGACATTTAGGATAATATAGCGTCAGCAAAGCATCATACATATATTTCACCCAAATATGCTTACGTCCGAAGAAATAGATCGGTTTGGTATAGATTTTTTTATGCTGAAATTAATGAGAGTTGATATATTGAATTATAAAAATAATCTACTCAAAATTCCGAATAACTGTGACCGATAAACTGAAAAATATCGTACCACTCCCAAATAATAATTTTATGGAAATTGATGAACCATTTAGTTACGTAGTTGAGATCAGGAATAAGCTTTTAGATTATGCAGAAAATGAGTATTAAAAGAATTTAAAACCTAGTAAACATTGTAGTATAGAAAGCAACTGTAGGTACAGATATAATAACTTAAGACAGATTCACGACATCGATAACGATACGATTCTGGTAAAAATGCATTCAAATTGAAAATATCCCACAATTGCGATGACAGAAGTATAGAATTACAAAAAAAAATTATTTACTTACATTTCATAATTGTAAAATAGAAATAAAAAATGAAACTTTTAAAAATCAGAAAACATATATTCAAGGCAAATATTTTTATCCAAACAGAAATCCCACCCAAAATAATACAAAAGCTATTAATTTTAAGCCAATAGAAATCGAAAATGTCTCAAACATAAAAGAAATAAATGAACTTAAAGTTCACAGCAAAATTTCATATGGTCTTAATTAAATTGTTGTCATAATTGCCTTTGTGTTGATATATATTGTAATAAAGAAAAATAGAGTTGCTATAGAGTTGAACGAAACTCATAATATTACGATTCCAAATATTTTACATGATTCCCCGAGTGTTGAAGACATCATAAATAAATATAAACCCTAAGACAAATGAGAGAATTTTTGTTTTGCGATTTTGCTTATTTTTGCTCGAATTTCCACCTATTGCTATTATTGTAATTAATACTACATATGAAAAATAAATAAAAATGTTATAATAACACAAATTTATAATTGAAAATTAAAAATGTAAAAACGAAACCCAGGAGTGTTTCGGACAAGGGGTGGAGGAGTTACATACCGATCCCCAAACTAATATTAAGGGCTCACAAAGTGAAGGGTTGAAATGGTATTCCAATTACATTTTCGTTCCCACATTTAGCCAGACAGCAGAGTCAGCATTTAATACTGCTGTTGCTTAGCTAAGTTAGATTTAAAAAAAAATTAAGGTTTAGTCTTAAGATCAACGTTAAGAGAAAACGATGTTGTCACCTAAAAAAATAAGTATTTTCTTCTGTATAAAAAAAAATTTATTTAATTAAAGTAAGTCGCGTAGGTTCAATGTATCTACTTCTTTGTTTAGCAAAGGTAAGAACTCAAGTAGGTAGTAAAGTAAAAAGAAAAAGTATATAAGTATATGTATATAAGTAAGACAAATCTGAGAATCGTTAATAGCGGAATGTAACAGCCAATCAGCGTACGACACGTATTCAAGATGCGAATAAATATGAAAGAATGATTAAATATTACAGTGTTGCAATTTAGCGATGTATCCCTTCATATATAGCTGAGTTGTAAAACAGAAATTAAGCTCTCTATCTATCTTTTCTCTGTTTTCTATTTTCACCACCTGTCTTCTCTACCATATCGCTGTCTCAAAAGAAGCAACACCTTAGATTAAGTAGTAGGTATTAATTGTCTGAGTGTAATTTCTCTTTAAAAAAATTTATAATTTTTCTACGAGGTTCCATGCTGCGCTAAATTAAAACCAAATATATTTAGTACTCAGCAATAAGCCAGTGGGAAAACAGCTTTTTAAAACAACACAATCAAACTATCTTTAGACCTATATAAACACCTGCATAAGCAGGGAGGTTTGCATAACAATGACGAGAATCAGAGTTAGGAAGGCTTTATTTAATGTCAAAAATCATTATGAAAATGCAGACCCAGCAATGTACAGATTATGTAATTCCGAACTAAACATGCACCACATTCTAATACAATGTTTTATTCCAAGAACAAACATGACGTTACCGGATATACTAGACTGCTACAATCACTGTTAAATTATAACCATAATAATTTGCCTACGAAAACACAGCATATATGAAATTAGACCGATATCCGCGCATATGGTCCATGTCACCTTGCACTATAGTAATATATTTTACCAATTTACTTTACTTTTTCTTAATTATTAAATTAAATTCAAAATTTCTATATGAAGCACAAAGCCCTGTTAGTTTACTCGTGTGTTACCAACCACAAACGTAAGGATTCATGCTAAATGTTGATATGTGTACACCAGCTTAAAAACAAAGTTAAAGAAATATGTTAGAATTAATGTTTATTGAATAATCAGGGATGGATCTGCGGCTCACAAAAAGGCTTGGACCTTAAATATCTGAGTATGTGGAAGATTAGCAAATCTGGTATTCACACGTTTAATTATAACATTAACAGTGCGAATAATTGCAACACAAAATAGGATCCATTTGCCATATTGTTACCATTCTCCTGCAATTACGTAAGCTCTTCCAAAATAGATATGTGCTGCTCCACTCTTCTCAAAAAATTTGCTGCAGCTGAAAAACTCTACCATACGCTGAGGTGGGTAATATCCATTTCACCAATATTTAGCTCAACTATATCTAGGTATCAAGGTGTCACCTTATAAAAAGTGAACAGGTATCAAAATGTCTACGTCATTACAATTGTCGAAGATCGAATACCATGGCCGCGAATTTAAATTCAAGAGCCGAGTGTTTAGGAAGACCGCCCATATGAATTAATCTCAAGGAGGCATTAGTGATAAAACTCACTGTATGAGGGCAAATTTCGATTTCTTGCATCAGCTACAATATAAATGTGCCTCATTTTCATTGTCAGTTGCCGTCAGTTCGTTATTTAGAGTTCGTAATCCGGGATATAAGAACTTATATACATACGAAAAATTTTGTTTAGGTTTGAATTGTCATTTAGCTAGTGACATTTTACCTTCAATACAAAAAAGGTGAACTTTTAAGATTGCTCCCGAAGCCGTGAGAGAGTGACTAGTAATTATACCCAGAATATGCATCGCAATTAAATGGCAGTATTTTCATAATTAGTTCAATATGTTCAGAAAGAGACACTCAACAGAAAGCATAAGTTTTGGAACCATTAAACATTAAAGCAGACATTGTCTTGATTCAAACACAATAATGATTATTGCACCATTTTCAATTTCGGATCTTATACAAGCGTATGCGTCATAAGCAGATAAACTGTCATCCCAAAACGCATGATTTTGTGTCTTTGAATTTGAAATTGAAATGAAACGGAGAAATTTTAATTGTTGTATGGAATCGGAATTGTGGAAAAATTTCGAGCCAAGAAGCACATAAAAAGATCGATGTTGACATGGACGAAATGTTGTTTAGTTAGTAGGAATGTGATAGGAGTTGAACAGGTGTTCTGTTGAACTTTTGCTTCTTCATTTTTTATGCAGTTCTGGATGAACAAAGAGGAATATTAATGACTGCCAGGCCAGCAAAACCTATTAGTAACGAGTTTCGTTGTAGCGCGAACGCCTTTGTGCGACAAATTATATATGGTTGACAAAATTTGTTGACGAAACTCTCTCGGAATATATGCACAAATAAATATCGTTGCTGCGTCATGCCTGAGATTGGGGAAAAACATAAATTTTAATTAACTCGTCTGAGTACCTGGTGTTAATCATCTGTTTGTTCATCTGCTGCTATTTACATAGGTAGAGTCGGCAATTCGGTTTATTGAGCTGACGCGAAAGATTGCGTTAGCCGTTGCGTTTGTTGTACCAGGCGTGTGGTGAAATCGAATTGGCCGATTCCACGAGGTGAAGCCTTTTCTATCTTTTGGTGAAAGGAAACGATTAGAGTTCAATGGTAGATGACGAAGTAGTATCGCCACCTCCATAGCATTTACTGGAAAGGGCAAACAGCTCGATATATCGCAAGTTATAATTGATGATATATCCAATAGCTCTCAAGTGTATATGTAAGTTTTATTAAATAAAAACCCAAGCGTTAAAGGTGCAAATCAACTTCTTTGTGTAGGGATTTATCCCGCGTAGGAGGTTCATTGTGACGTCTGATAGGTAACGGCTAACGATCTAGTAATGCTTCCGAATTAAGAAACTATAGTCGCCACATGGCCTCCACGTTCCATCGCCTTTCGTTAGTAGGTGCAATGGACTAGACCAATTGCTATTGGAAGTTTGGCCTTTAACAAAATTCGGAAAATTCAGCACCGGTGTCTATTAATAAATTTATTTAAAAATGTATCAATTACTGTGGACTTATCTGTGTATATGTTTGCATTTCATTGGTACCAAGCAAAACTTTAGTCTCATATAATATTTGTGCGTTTTTTATATGAGTTTGAATGCTTTTCAAACAAGATTCGGCTCAAGTGTACTCAGGATTTAATCAGCATAAATGCAATGAAGCCGTATACACAGCTAAGCCTGCATCATATAATAATATGTATATATGTAAGAAAGTGCAAATATAAATATTTTGAAACAAGATTAAGTTTAGTTCATTTTATGTTAAGATATATTTGCCTAACTCACCAGCTTTTATCACATCCACGCCAGTTGGATACCACCGTTCACCTTGCCTCAACAACAATAGTATTGTATTATTTGCCAAAGTACGAAAATATTCTCCATCCTCAATTTGGGTTCCATCGCTCTCCAGAACAAGTCTTACAGGTTCTGAGGCTGGAACCCCTAGTTTATCTTTGCCTTTAAGTAAGAATACCGAAGTTAAATGGAAAGAAAATAATATGCATTAATGTGGAAAGCATACCTCTGATTAATAATTCCTCAAATGTGCCAACAACTACCCCTTTCCGAATATTTCGCAAGCTGTCCCAAATTTTTAGCGGCCTCTTTCCACGAGCCTCCTTTGATATTGAAAAAAAAAATAAATAAAAATATTAAGATTTAATAACTTAAATAATAAAGAAGTGTAACACCCACTACTGTAAAAATCATTAAAATATTTATTTATTTATTATTATTTATCTATGGAATTGAATTCCTTACAGACAATTAATAACATTATAAAAAATTCAACAAAAATTTTTTAATTTGAGTTGAAATAATTTATAATAGCATTTTTTACTACATAAGTATTTAATGAAAAGTCTGTAAATCTATAAAACTGGTCAAATGTGCTTCACATTCTTCTAAGGGGATCGGCATCAGCATAATTAGCTCTATGTACTTTTACTACTAGAGGAATGAAATTTCGGGATATACATAGGTTGAGGGACATTAAACGAAATTTCATTTATCAAAAATCCAGAACAGATGTTACCTTTAATAATATTGAGGACAAATGAAACGTTCAGCATAGTTCTGCGACTTTTTAGAGTAGGAAACTTAATAAGGGCAAGTCGAGCAGAATAAGACGGCAAGTTAACTGGGTTAAAACATAATCCTCGTAGAAAAAGTAACAGGAATTGCTTTTGCACCGATTCAATAGCATCAGAGTGAATTTGGTAAATAGGCTCCCATATTATTGATCCATATTCGAGAATCGGACGTACCAGTGACATGTATAATGCGCTCCGAATGTACGGGTCGTTAAACTCTTTAGCCCAGCGTTTAATACAGCCAAGTGTACTTCTAGCCTTGTTTATTGTAAAAGTTATATGAGAGATAAAGTTCAGCTTAGGGTCTAGTAAGATACCTAAGTCTACACAACTGTCGTCCAAATCCAATTGATGAGCACCATAAAATAGTTTGCAGTAATTTGACCAGATCTTACAAATGACATTAGTTTTCATTTATTCAAATTAAGCTCCATTAAGTTTATGTTGCACCACTCATAAAGTGAACCCATGTCCATTTGAAGAAGTTTATGGTCTAAATATTTATTATAACTTAAAAAAATCTTTACGTCATCAGCATATGTACATCAGAATAGATGAAAATTTTATTACTGTAGGCAAGTCATTAATAAATAGTGAAAATAGTAGCTGCCCAATATGGCTTCCCTGGAGAACACCTGAAGGTACGGTTATGCTTTTAGAAAATGTGTTTTTGAAACGAACTGTTTGAGATCTATTTGTTAAGTACGAATATATCCATTTAATGCTTGGCTCAGTAAATCCCATTATCCGAAGTTTCTTGATAAGAAGTAAATGATTAACTTTGTCAAATGCTTTTCTAAAATCTGTATAGATGACATCTGTTTGCATCCTTTGTAAAAAGCCACGATTTATTGTGGTCGAAAGGTGAAGAAGATTTGTGATTGTAGAACATCTTTTTGGAAAGCCATGTTGACACGGGGATATGATACTTGTAACTTGGTAGCATATAGATTCAGTGATAAGCTTTTCAAACAATTTAGGTATAACACTTAACTTTGCGATTCCACGATAATTTTCAATATCAGATTTGTGGCCAGATATGAACAATGGAACAATGAAAGAGTTTTTCCAAATATCGGGAAAATGTCCACATTTAATTGATAAATTAAACATCAGAGTCAATGGAATAGCTAAGGCTTCAGCACAGTTTATTAAAATACAACTGGGAATTTTATCAGGACCAGCATCATATGAAAATTTTATTTTTTTTAATTCATTTCAGACTGAGTATATATCAAAGTTAGGTAGGAATATAGATTGACTTTCAGGTAATGAAAATAGGTACTCGATTGAATCATCAAATGTTTTAATCGAATATGTTGTAGAGAAAAACTTAGCAAACATACTACTAATAAGAGCATCATCATATGATTGGTTTTGTTGATATGTCATCACAGCAGGATAAGCAGACGATTTCTTCTTTGAATTGACAAATTTGTAGAACGACTTAGGATTTCTTTTCAAATTAATTTTAGTTATTGTGATGTATGACCTTCGTAGACTATTAGGTAGTGTACTAGACTCGTAGTGCGAAGGTCCCAGGTTCGAATCCTGCCGCAGAACTCTGGCAGTTTGTGTCTGATAATTAACGGGAGCGCATAACAAGCCTTCACTGGCTTAAGTGTATGTCGTATGACATGGGCTATCACACCCCTCCTTTCAACCTAACCTAACCTAACCTAACCTATGTAATTTTTGTACAGTATGCTATTTAATTTTGTATATTCTGCATGGCTCACAGAATATCTAAAATAATCGATAGAAGAACCAGTTCGTTTAAATTTGTTGTAATATTTATTCTTTTTATTCTTAGCACGACATAATTGTTTATTACTCCACGGAGGTCCAGATGAATGTATAATTATAAGCTTCGGTATGCACAGATCCATAAAAGAAAACAATTTGTGATAAAAAACCCCAATCGTGTCTTTCAAAGAATTATTTGGATTAACGGGAGGAATTAAAATATCACACCAGTTTATATTTGCAATAAGCTCATTTAACAAAGAGTAGTTAGCGCGTTTAAAACAGTATGATTTTTCATTATTAACCATTGGTTGTAAAACATAATCAGATGGAATGGATACAAATAATTCAATAGCAGGATGATATCGATCTTCAGGAACTGTAATAGGTGTAGTTCGTTTAACATAACAGTCATCAATATCGTTTACAAAAATTAGATCGAGAATTTTTGAGTAAACATTCATTATACCATTTATTTGAAATGGACTCATATCGTATAAAATGTTGAAAAAGTCCTTCCAGCACTCATTTAGCTTAGTTTGAACATAATACTTATCATCAACTAAATAACTCCAAACTATTGAAGGCATATTAAAGTCACCCGTGATTAATTAATTAACAAACACAATAATATTTTTATGCTTCATTTTAAGGACAACAGATATAAATTCAATATCAAGCCACGATTGATTAAATAGTTGTTCAGAATGCAAGGAGCTGGAGACAGCAATGAGAACACCACCACCATAAGTCCCACGATCTTGACGGTAAATATTATGTTTATTACAAAGGATTTCGGTGTTAAGATAAGTATTGTTAAGCCAAGTTTCAGTAAGTATAATAATTTGGTAGTGAAAGTGAAAACTTTCTATGTACAAATTGGATAATTTAGTTCTCAAGTCACGAACATTTTGGTAGGGTAAAGATAATGAGTTCGATGTAACGATATTTAGTTTTTTGGCATATTCCTTTCACGTACAGGTAGAACACCAATATTACTAGCTCTCGGTCTTTCTTTGTAATTATATTCTCTAACTAGAGTATTTATAGGCCAGAAGTTAGGATCCAAAAGTTGATTGAATATGTCTGCAGAAACTGTAATTTTAAAAGATGCAATAGATCTTGGTTGAGAGAATTGAAATTTATGTATCAAAATATCAGCATTATTGCTAACGTTAGATCTTATGTAGTAGTCAACATCTTCTATAGAAGTAACGCTTGCCAATCGAGAAACAAATATATTTTTCCTGGGTGGAATTGCTCGTAATGGATTATAAGCAGATGTGTTAATAATAGTTGCATTGTTAGCAATGTGGTTATTCAATTGAATTGACGGTGTTGTAAGCGTTTGTCCGCTTATTTCTTGTGGTAGAACCACGCTCACAGACGGTGAAGGCATTGAGGAGACATCATTGACTTCGGCAGCACAAGTAGTTATTGGACTCAATGAACGAGAATTCAAAGGTAGTCCTGGAGACTTATCATTCTTTTTTTTTATTTTTATTTTTTGGAGATGACAGATTTTGATTTTCGGCAAAATTATCCAAGTTTGAAAAATTTGTAAACAATTCACCAAATTTTAACATTTTCGTTTGTAGTGCCAAAAAGTTGCTATTAATATCTTCAAATTCTTCTTTATAACTTTTAAAAAATTTATAGAAGTCAATATTTATCTTTTTACAACGAGGACAACTCCATTGGAGTGATTTTGCATGATCCGCAAGGGCATCCGCGTCACGTGCTTTAAGTGTGGTACATTTCAAGTGGTAATTACCTAAGCATAACCAGCATGTAATCATGCGCTCGCTTGTAGAAATATTGCAGTTAATGTTTAAGCAATCCATAACTCGGTATTGTTATAATTATTAACTTGTTATTGAAGTAAAAAAATTAAATGTTTGCTGGGATGATATTTAAACTCACAAATAGATTGCGTAATAAGCAAACGTTAGCAGGTACATAAACCAACACGGTTGTAATTCCAAAGTGATCTTACAATGTTGTATTAATTCTTAAGAGAATTAGTATGACGCTTGCACGCTTACGCCCACTGGTATTGACCAAAATGTTGTTGTTTAATAATTAATAAAAACAATATGTCTCAAATGAAGAAAAATAAAATCAAGCCTCACAGCAAACAGGCAGGCAACACAAGAAAAACTTTATAACAACATGTAGTCACTGTTGACAGACACTTCCAGACAATTCACGGATCAATCAGGCAAATACAAACACTTTAAGTCAGAACAATTACGGAGCGACTAGAAAACACCTGTATACACTTTATCAGGGATGGACAGTGACAGTTATATTTAAAAGAATTATTAA